>NQII01002307.1:309136-517086 GCA_002778355.1 Clitarchus hookeri
GTGCAGAAACCTTTGGTAGCACGCCTTTGCAGCTGCGAGGCTCCTGGCATCACTCTTCCGGCACGTCCACAAAACCCTTAATCCTTATTGCGGTCGTCCACCTGCGAGCTTCGCCAGAGCGTGTGTTCTGACGAATAACATATAGGGACGCAGAATGCGTCAATGTTTCCAATCTTATTCTCGGTGATGCAGTTGATTGCGCGCTTGCTTTTTGTTACGAGTTTTAAGGGTTTGGGTCCCGGCTTACGCACATGTGTTTTTTTAATTGTCTCGGCAGTGTTGCAAATGTTTCTGGTTTCGTCTCTAAACATATTGCTGTCAACGAAACGTCAAGGTCTAACTACCAACTAAGCTTTCAAGAACTTCATAAAAAATTATTCGCGCCAACATAGAGGAAAGTAGGCTCATCATTAGTTATGTCAGAATATTCTCGTTTAGATAACCGAAAGTGTTTTATGAACGTGGATCCTCACAAATTTCTAGTTGCACCAACCAAATCTTACTAGTTTGTGGAACCACATATGAACGACATAATAATTTGGTTTCAGCAAAAAAATATTTAAATGCCTGTATACAAACCATTAACTTGGTTGGTAAAACAAACATTGTTTTAATCTACAAGACTTTTTTCTTATTGTATACCCGACATAATAACTATCGTCGCAGTCATCACAATGATCATCTTCATCATAATCAACATAGCTTTTATCGTCTTCGTCGATGCCGTCATAATTGTCTTCGTCGTCATATTCATCGTCATCATATTTATCAATCCACAAAAATAGCCAGGGCGTGTCTAATGAACTGAGATCCAAATGCAAAGACGACTTCAGTGTACACGTGTTTGATGTCTATCTTGTCCTAAAATGAATTCGCGAAATTTTCCACATTCGTTGGTCGGGGTCAGGAACGGCTATGTGAAAGGCGCATTACTAAAAATGTTAGACTTTTACAGGCTGTGTATTGCTATTGCGATACACCACAATACCTTGTTTAGAGTAATACAAAATGTTATTCCGCTTAAACACTTTTATTTTTCTATAAACTCCTGCAGACTGACTCATGCATGTGATGCCTCATGCCTGCACATTACTGGCCAGCTGCAATCACATGGCAATTCGGTGATTGGGTAGTAGATGTCCGCACAATGTGTTATTGGCGTAATATGATTGGTTGCATGTCATCATGATGTCATAGGGCTTGCATATGGGTATATTATAAGCAGTTGGAGGTCAGTTGTGAGGCTTGGTTTGACAGCATCTGGCGTGAAAGATACATCGTCTCAGCTTGTGAAAGCACTTATAAAATATTATGGTGACCAAGGTTGCGGGTGCAGTAAGAAAACCTACAGCAGTACTGGCATCTACTTTTTCGAGCATGATGCTGACATTTCCAGCGACTTCTACAGATGGGTCACTCGCATCAGTGTCTCCATAGAATTCTTCGGATGGGTCACCTACAGCAGTGTCACCATCGACATCTTCAGGTATGATGTCGACAGCACCTTCGACTTCTTCGGATGGGTCTCCTACAGTAGTGCCGTCATCGACGACATCGTTAAGGCTTCGTTGCTGGTACTGTGACAAGATATTTATTTTTCTACAGCCAAAGTGCAAGGAAGCACGAAAAACTACTTGCGATAAGGGACATTCCTGTGCTATGCAACTATGTGTCAAGTTCAAACGCCTGTAAAACGAGGTAATAAGCTGAAGAAACATAGCAAGAAATGTAAAGGTAGAGATGCTGCAGCTAATAAACATCCTGTACTAGCTGCTGGCGAAACCACATCGAATGGATCCTACCTTAAACAATCAGCACAACTTTAAAAGATTATGTGAATAGGAATAACTTTGTAGATTAAAAAAACACATGTACATGTATTGACCAAATTAAGCAAAGGATATTCAATCAATTTACAGAAGAAATCGAAAAAGTCCCTATAAAATATAATGTTTGGCTGGAGTGTACATACAAAAAGTCACACCCTTCCGACAAAGCCATTAGACGCCGAGCATTCAAGACTGCGAACGTAGCATTGAACAATGATGATAGCATTCCAGGGGTTGTAGAGGCCTTGAAAGAAAAACGTGGTCGTGAAGAAGAATACATGGCTAAGGATTCTGGTTGGACGCTTGCTAGCAGACTATTTTGATCTTCGTATAAGCAGATTATGTTCACTGCATGAAAAGTGAGCATGCTGTTGTAAAGACACTATTTCAATGATGTGGAGAATGTAAGGATTCTGTATTTTGTTTGTAGTCAGAAGTATATATATAAGTATATAAATGATTTCAATAAAACATGTTTTATTTCTCGCTGGTGATGTTGTACCTTATCCTAGCATACCTACTTCCCTGATATAGAGAATACATAAGCTTTGGCTTTTTAGATCTGTCACTACATGATGTTACTGCAAGTGGGCATGATAAAAAAAATGAAATTATGTGTCAAATTACAATCATTTGAAAGTTAGTACTTTAATATTTGCTGTGTAGTCATGTCACTGGTTGTGCACAATCAATGATATGGTAATTAAGTTATAATATTGAAATTTGCCGTACAGTAACTAAAAATAGATTTCTCTCATAATACATTTCAAATAGGTTGGATGCAGCAGACATGAAAACATTCTGTTAAAGTGATAGAAATTTGGCAATGTGGCTTCGTGGGAGGGAGAGGGTGAAGGTCGAGTCGGGCATGGCAAAGAGAGGTCCTAAATAATTGCTCAAATACACCACAGTTTTTTTTCTAGTAAAGATAAATGAGTAACTAAACGTATTTCGATGGTTAAAGGTCAAACCCACATGGCATGATCAAAGATTGCGAAGTGATGTAACCCAAGATGGTGATTAGACGGGATCGAGTCCTCAGCAGGCTACTAAATCGAGGTGGAATGGCAGAGCATGAACGCAATGTAAGATTGTGGTCAAACCCATATAGAATGATCAAAGATTGCGAAGTGATGTAACCCAAGATGGTGATTAGACGGGATCAAGTAGTCAGCAAGCTACTAAATCAAGGTGGAATGGCAGAGCATGAACACAATGTAAGATTGTGGGTGTAGCACAGGTGACTTAATCGTGCTGACCAAATTAAGAAGGAATGACAGAGAATTAAAGGAAGGTAACTAGGATGAAAACGAAATCAAAGAGGGTGAACATGGCATGAGAGAGCATGAAAGAATGTTGGTTTCGTCAGCTCATTTGGTGGCGAAATGGAGAAATTAGCACCACTTTGGTGATGTAAATAGAATCCAATCTATACTTTAAATAAATGTAAACAAAAATGGCTGCCACCTGGCGGCAAAATCGATAGCTCGCCTGTTGAGTAAATCGAAAATTAATGCACTATTACTACCAATGTGATTAAAAGAATTAACAAATAAAAAAAGAAAAAATTCAATATTGCTGATGGAGTGCATTATACAGAATGAGTATTGTTGGGGGGGGGGGAGTACTACCGACTAAATAACCAATGAAAAACATTGTAAGGGGAGATAAATGTTATAACAATGTGATTTATTGGAGCAGGGTCAGTTGTCTGATGGACATGGTGCTGTAGGAACCTCCGGAAATATAAGTTTCTAAAATAAATTTGTGATGGTAATTTTGAGTATTTTTTTTTAAATTTTAAATAATTTTTTTATTTTAAATTATTTTAGAGTGTTTTGTCATTATTTAGAATGTTTATGGATTTTTCTGTTTCAGGGTCATACATCATAACATCACAACATGTCAGTCGAGAGACCACAATGACAGAGCATGATACTGGCTTCGGCTTTTTTAAATTTTGGGTCTTGGGTCAAGGGTCTTGAGTTTTGAATCTTGGCTCAGGACGCAAGTCTTGAGATTAGGTCTTGAATCTTGAGTCTTGGGTTTTGGGTCAAGGGTCTTGAGTCCAGGGTTAAGAGTTTTGATTCTTGAGACAAGGTTTTTAAATCAAACGTTTTGAATATTGAGTCAAGGTTCTAGCTTGAGTCTTGAGTTTTTATTATTGATTCAAAGGTTTTGAGTCTAGCATTTTGAGTCAAGGGCGTTGAGTCTTGAGTCAAGGGTCTTGAGTCTTGAGTTAAGGTTCTTGAGTCAAATAAAGATTTTAACGGGAATTTGTTGAACTTTTTAAGAACTTTTATATATTTTGATTAATTTTAAAGAAATTTAAATTATTTAAATTTTTTGGAATTTTTTGGGATTTATATATATTTTTATAATTTAAAAAGTTTTTTAAGTAAATTTTTTGAAATTTCTTTGGAATTTTTTTGGAATCTTTAGAATTGTTTGGGTTCAAGGTCGTCCGAGGTCATAGTTACGGGGTTAATGTCAAAGGTCACCTGAATCCAATATTGAGGACAAGATGGCTGGCAGAACAAAGATGGCTGATTGTCAGGTCTGACTCCGAACCCTGGACCCTATGTATGCCACTGTTCTGCCCTAGAAAGTGATTCCCCCCCAAATCTTTCAGGTAGATCGAGTGCCTTTCGAGGGATCGTTTTTGCAACTGGAAGTATAGGCGCTTTTTTGTGGAAAAAACGGGAAATCTTGAAGAAATAAGGAATATTTTTGGGGGAAAATGGCCACCGGGGGACTGGAATTACAGAGCATGAACAACTCCACCGCACTACTCCCTTGTTCACAACTTCTCTATTTCATTCTACTGATATCCAAGAACTCGGCTGTAATACATGAAGACTATCGGCAATCTTCGTTATATAGCTAAAATCCTTAAAATTCTATTTTAAATACACGCGTAGCTCTTTTAAGTGGTATTTTGAAAACAGCTTTAATGATTTTTCTATGCGTTTCTTGAAAAATCTTGTCAACTTTTTTTGTCACGTCTACGTTGAGTTTTCTGGTACAATTAAAGCTGTAAATATATTTGAAGCTATAAAAAGTGATTGTATGCATTCCTTTGCGCTTCCCCATTAAGCATACTGCTTTACTTCATACGTTTCAATTATAAAAGAAATTATCAAATAGCAAATTTCTGTAATTCTCGAGGAATTAAAAATTTTAAGAGATGTTATAATAATAGACAATATAATGCAAATAATAATGCATAGACAACAGTTTATTGTCCTCTTCTAACAAAAGTAAAACAACATATAGCATTGTAAATAACGAGATTAAAAGTAATAATCAACATAAAATTATAAAATATATGTTAACAATAATGACATATATAATTCATTAGCTGCTAATTTATTCAATATCTATTTTACTCATATCACATCATCTTTAAATAATGATGGTGCAAACAATTTCAAGTCTATATTTAATTATGAAAAAGTCTGTAAAATACATATTAACTAAACTACTTTACATCTTTGGCCAATTTGTAAGGAGGAAGTTATTCATATTATAAGTTAATTTTAAAATAAGGAATCTGTTGGTTTAGATGATATTCCTGCAAATGTAATCAAAGAATATGCAATTATTATTAAGAAACATTTTATGGGTGTTTTCGTTATGATAAGTCTAACTTTGAGGGATGATGGAGGACAAAAGAAGCGAAATGAGATTAGGGGAATGGTGGGCTGTAAATGTCTTAGTCAAAAGTTATAGGCGAAAAACTTGGCGAAAAGAAATCGGAACATCATGTACTGTTTTTATTGACATCATACATACCACGATAAGATGAAGACGTTTTACAGCAGATNAGAAATCGGAACATCATGTACTGTTTTTATTGACATCATACATACCACGATAAGATGAAGACGTTTTACAGCAGATTTTCGAAATTGCGCCCCCCCCCCCTTTTTTTTCCAAGAATCGATGCTTGCTGGCATGACAGCGTCGCTAGTGGTTCTGCTGCATTCGCTGTGCCATTGCTAGCGACGTTCTGATGACATCACAGGCAGCAAGGATTCTTGCCAGCAGGTTGTCTTCATTAAGTACCAGTGTCTCGCAGAAAAGATTATTTACATGACCCCACAAGAAAAAATCTATCGGTGTGAGATCAGGCAAACTAGCTGGCTACGGACCAGGGACTCCTCTTCATATCCACCTGTGCGGGTACATCTCATCAAGGACTTCACGAGTACTAACTGCAAAGTAGACGGGGGCCCCACCGTGTTGCACCCACATGTATTGACGGACAGCAAGTGGGACATTCTCCAACAATTCGGGGAATACGTCTCTCAGAATCATCCTGTACACTGGTGCTGTTAAGCAGCGCTGAAGAAGATATGGTCATATTAGGTGGTCGTGGATTATGCCTGCCCACATCTTGACTGCAAATCGCTGTTGATGGGCCCTCACAACTTTTGCATGGAGATTTTCATCTTCCCAAACGTGGCTATTTCGAGTGTTTAGTATCCCGTCTTGAGTGAAACAGGCTTCATCGGAGAAAAGAACAATAGTACGAAACAGATGATCGATCGCGCAACACTGCAGTAGCCATTCACAAAAAACGATGCGTGGAGCAAAGTCAGCTGGGATCAAGTCGTGGACTTTCTGCGGATGGCAGGGTTGCAGCAATTCTTCATGCAGTACATTCCAAACAGTACTGTGGGCCACATCCATTACACGTGCTACTGCCCGGGTGCTCACTGTCGGTTCTACTGACACGCGATCAAGTACTGCTTCTTCAAAGCCAGGTTTCCTTGCAGTTCGTCTTCCTCGTCGGTCTTGGAACTGTGGTCTCAATTGCTCAGTTTCCCTTAAACACTGGAAAACTCTGGGAAACATGAAACACGCTGGATGTCTGTCTCCTCTGTGGATACGTGGCCCGATACAACCGTCCGGCTCCCCTGATATTTTCATTTTCTTGCCAGTACTTAAACACGATATCCGCAAGCTTCTCTACTGTGTACTCNGTCCGGCTCCCCTGATATTTTCATTTTCTTGCCAGTACTTAAACACGATATCCGCAAGCTTCTCTACTGTGTACTCCATTCCTGTCTTCACTGTTCACTGGCGAAACACACACAACAATCTGCATGTAGTTAACAGCCCCCTGGCTTCTTCCACGCCACCTCAACACCACCAGTCCTGCGTTCGCCTCATCGCATCCCGATATCAACAGGATTTTCCAATTTTGCTTCACCACGTTTTTCACCTTTAACTTTTGACTAAGACATTTCCGGCCCACCATTTCCTATCTCATTTCTTTTCTGTTATCCTTCTACATCATCCCTCAGCGTTTGACTTAACATTACGAAAACATACTGTATATTTAATGGATGCCTACGACAGGGTTTATTTCCGGATAAATTTAAAATAGCAAACCAATTTACGATACGTAATAAAAGGACAGTAACATACGTTAACAACTACCGACCGATTGCTGTGTTGTCTAACTTATCTAAACTGCATTAAAAAATCATATAAAAACATTGCTATATTTTTGGAATTTAAACAGTTATCAACATGGAATTACCAAAGTTATCTCAACACAGAGGCTCTGTATACTTTGATAAATACTGTTTCACATTAACCTCGATAACACATTACCGATCACACGTGCACTCTCGGACATTTCTAAAGCTTTTGATTGTTTAAATTATGGTATTATTTTTAGATAAACTAGCTAATTTTCATATAAGAGGAGTAGAAAATTATCATAAAGAATCATATCTCTTTGATCGCTTTCAAGTTACTATTATTAATAACTGTGCAAGGAACTGTAATATAATATTACTCGCAGACCAAGAATTTCAAAAATTTAAATCAATATGCCCAACAATTCATTCGTTGGCGTTTTTTTTATATTGTTTAATAACGACCTACCTTTGTTTCTGAATAAGGTCCCAACGGTTATGTTTACAGATGATACGTCCATTATATTAGCAAGTGAAAGTGAAAAAGCAATTGTTAAACCACATATCTCAAATCTTGGATGAAATGAATACTTGGCTTGCCTGTACAAACTAGTTTTCAATGTACAGAAACATTCCGTTTTATATTTCTCATTTAAAACTATAAATCATTTTAGAATTGCGGTCTCTGTAGGCAACACTATTTTAAAAACCATTCCAACAGATAAAATTCTTGGCATAAATCTAGATGAGAATTTAAAATGGAAAAAAAATGTAAATCTTCCTGGTCAGAAACATAGTTCTCTGTTTTGCTCTCAACACAGTAAAATCAATGTTTTTACATGAAACCGTAATGTTTTAATACTATGCCGATGTATATTCAGTTTTCACTTATGGTGTTATATTCTGGGGAAATTCTACAAAGTGGATTAAAATTCACTTCTGGACAATAAAAATAGCACACGTAGAATAATTCATAGAATAATATTGTAACTTGATGGAGGTAATGATACAGATACATTTTCTCATAAAAACATCAGAAGGACAAATAGGTATATATGGATATGTGGTACGCCATCCAGTAAACTTAAATTGTGCGTCGCACCCCCTCGCACTGCTATACATGCTGCAACACGGTCTAACATGGAGTCCAGCAGACGTCGGATGTTGCTCTGAGGCAGACGGTCCAATAGTATTATAGTGTTGGGCGGTGTATTCCAAATCCTGGATACTGTGGCACGGCGGCAGCTGGCGTTTCAACTGGTCCCACACATGCTCGAATGGAGAGATGTCAGAGGAACAGGCAGGTCATGGTAGTGTTTGGTCGGGCGTTATCCTGCTGGGATATCGCACTTAACACCTTCTGGCCTTGCACCACTGTAAATGGAGTCGCTACTCTTGCATAATTAATAACAGTGCACGCACTGGGCTCTAGGATCGCAGATTAGCCTCCATAAGGCGTCGAAAAATGGTTCGTGGGCACACAGGGGCTCCAAAACTGGCCAGTATCGTGAACCGAGATCCCTCCGTGCCTGGCGCATGATCCGTAGATCCTCTCGACTGGCATTTGACCTTGTTCGTCGTAAGCCGGTCCCCCGTGTGTGGGTGCCTTCGTGTCTCCACTACTGTCAACAGCATCTGATAGTATGGTCCGAACGATCCACGTGGTGGGCTATACTGCGATACGACCACCCTTCTGTCTTCAGCCCTATCGTGAGTCCTCTCTGGAAGTCCATCAGTTGCGTAAAGCTACGTTTTTGGCTTCTGTCAGGAATTCTTCTTCACTCTGTAGGCTCGATTGTTATCGTCTGGCGTTTCTCGCGTTAATGTGGCTTCGACTACATGCCGGTGTCTACGACCGCTGATCGCTGCTTGCAGCGCCACTGCCGGGTGTGCGGTCAAATGTGAACACACCAACATGGATTTATGTGCATACCAGCCTGTACTCAGGCTATTTACTTCGTTTCGTTGTGGTCACGTGTTTTCTTCATGGTGCGCTATTTTCATTGTCGTTGCAGTTTATTTACATTTTAAAAGAGAATAATTAGATTTACAGAATATTCAGCCTAATGAGGACACATTCATGTAGACGTGTAATTTAAATTTAAAATATTTCAACACTTCCTGGTATTTTTATTTATTTCAATATCCTGCTTGCTGTTAAAAACGCAAATTACATCATTCATACAATCAATNACTTCCTGGTATTTTTATTTATTTCAATATCCTGCTTGCTGTTAAAAACGCAAATTACATCATTCATACAATCAAGAAATTTTAAATGAATCCTTATTTCTTGGGTACGAAGATATTAAATAGGTTATTATAACACTTCTAAAAACTAAAGCTGTTTATAACTGTAAAAGAAAACTAAAAAAAATACTTAATAAATATATTTGTCTCTATTCACTTACTGAACTTTTTTCCTAGCCTTCTGGCATTGTTTAAGAGTTTCGTACGTATTACCTGTCTAAACAAATTTGTTTAGCTGTTATGTTCTAACTTTGTTTATAGCTGTACCTGTAATTGCAGCATAATTGTATTTTAGACTAGTTAATTGTATTAGGCACGTCCACGCCAGTTTGTACTGATAAAATTAATACTAATCAATCAATCTATGCAGTCAGTATCGACATGTAAGCAGAAAACACTAAAAAAAGGTCAGCTGGTGTTAATAGTTTATATGTGACACCCTAAAATGATAAGAAACCACGCTATCGTAGGAACAGTGTGTATTATTGCATACATCTCATGGAGGATAGTGGTAGAACATTATAAGTTCAGGACCGATCTCTGGCATTCAGGCGAGAATTTATTTTTCACTCCATTACATTAATTTAGATAACTGAAGTTCTACTAGTGGAAGGTTCCTGAGAGTTATGTATCCTCATTTTACAGTAAAATATTTTAATTGATGCTTTAAAATTTGAGTTTAGACTCTTTTATAGGTGCCATTGAAATATGTATGTAATCCTTTCATTGCTAGAAGTAAAGATGTGTACAGAATAACTGAACACATTGTGATGAACGACACTGTTGCGAGGAGTCATGAATGTAAAGCAAGAAGGTCAAAAAAAATTTCAATCATCTGAACAAGAACGCCTCAAGTAATTTCACACAAATCTGACGGTTCTCTCTTTGGCTGTTTGTTCCTTTCCAAGAAGGGAAAGGGGATTTGAACTAATTTTTCAGTACGAAAAACAGGCCACTTCCTCCCTCAATCTGATTAATATTCAAAAACTGTCATGCAACAATTCAGACTTTCTGAAATCTTTGAGTGATATTTCTCATAACGATGCATTGCTGCCACAATGTGATGTGAAGATTTTTATGGTACGACTATTGTTCATATAATTAAGCCAGGACACTGCAAAACATTTCAGGATTATGTGGACACAAAAATGTTAGCTTTTTTCATGAAGCAACTAGAAAGTGTAAGTCGTATTGTTATTGTATGGGATGTCTACATTGGCGATAATCTCAAGAAATCTTCCACGAAAAGAATAGTTCTGATATAAGAGTTCATCCTAGTATATGTGCCACTATTCCCAAAAATATAAGCTGGGAGTATTAATTACCGGTCGAAGAAAAGAAAATAAATCTGCACTTTTCTCCCTTCACGGTCAAATTATTTGGTCCATATGTAGGCCAGATAAGGATGTGTACCCTATGGTAGGTTCTAGGGCGTGGTCTCCTATACTCCCCGAATAGATTTGCAGATAAATGTCCCTGCAATCAAGAAGAATATACTCACCTCTTGTTGCATGCTGCCGATGCTGCAAACGGTGGTTTCAAGAGACAAAGCATTCACTTCACCGATACATATGGGGTTGTAATCGTGATCTCTAAGTTTAAATAACTGTCTGCTGAAGAATTGTGGATTGCTTTTGGGACTGGGAAGAATNGGTTGTAATCGTGATCTCTAAGTTTAAATAACTGTCTGCTGAAGAATTGTGGATTGCTTTTGGGACTGGGAAGAATTTTGAACACATACCTATCCACAAGGTGGCTTCTTCTTTGGGCCCCAGCAATGCAAAAGCACGTCCTGTTTTCGATGCACTTACCGGATACGACATGGTCTCCTATTCCAGTGGTAGAGGAAATACTAAAGCCTGGGATGCATGGCGTGCTTTCCAGCCAGCAGCCACGGAATGTTTCCTTACATTGCTCTCTGGAAATATGTAAGAGACGTTTCCTGCCACTGAGAAGTATGTGGTTGTTTCTTACGTTCGATCCAGTAATGCAATATCAGAGAAAGAGTTAGGCAAATCGCTCTTCACTAAGAATCAAAGAACTAAGGACAACAACTCTCCTACCCAGAATGCACTTTTGCAATACCTAAACAGAGCTGCTTACCGTTCATCTGTGTGGGACCAGTCGCTGAAACCTATGCAGGTATAAATGAATCTACAGTTTCAAAAAAGACCTCTAAAGGCTGCAAACCAGCATGGACAACGTTGACTTTGAGTTCAGGATCTGTGCAGCTGGTGTCCTGCAAATGTCAGAAAGTCTGCTCCCACAGGTGCATATGTGTCAGTCGAGGTCTGAAATGCACTGCCTTTAGTACTTGTGACGGTGATTGCAAAGAAAACTAGTTAGACTCATCTGAAATGGTACTGATTCCAGTGAAAAATACCAAATACACTAGTTATATTAGTTTTACCTGAATTTTTTCAATACATATTTTCAGCTTAATTTCCCTTTGTTTATTATATAACACTCTGGTTCCAATTAGTAAGATTTATTTCAAGGTGGTTGCCTGGTCAATGACCGTATAGTACCAGATTAAGTCGGAAAGTGCCCTTAAGGTTGAAGTGAAGCGAATGCCTATGGAGCACTGCGCCGGACTATACAATGTGAAAAATACAAATTGACAGAGAAATGAGGCTCTACATGGACATACATGATGGTTGAAATAGGCCCTACCAGCATACAAAAGTTACTCGGAATTATTTTCGTTAATAAAATATACTGAGCTAAAATATTTATATAGCCACCATTTTCAAAATAAGTGTCTGCCGTACTTAAAAAATACAATTTTACACCACCTGCTGCAGTACTATTTTATTTGCCAAATTTGGTTGGAATCTATCAATTGTTTCCCNAAAATACAATTTTACACCACCTGCTGCAGTACTATTTTATTTGCCAAATTTGGTTGGAATCTATCAATTGTTTCCCGAGATATGACATGAAAACTTTATTTATTCACATGTCGCTATCTTACAATATTGAGTTCAAAAGATTATCCGTATATATAGAGTTGATAGTTGCAATAACTACTGCCAGCATACAAAGTTAAGTTGGAATTGATTGCATGGTCTCGGCGATATAGCATTCTAAAATAAANCAATAACTACTGCCAGCATACAAAGTTAAGTTGGAATTGATTGCATGGTCTCGGCGATATAGCATTCTAAAATAAAAATGTATATATGGCCGCCATTTTTAAATAAGTGTTTGAGATGCTTAAAACTTACCTCCTAACATCATCTGACTAATTACTACTTGTTTACCAAATTTTATAGGAATCGGTCAATCGTTTCCTGAGATATGACATAAAAACTAAATTTTTCGCATGGTGCTATGATGCAAATGGCGAACAAAATATGCTCCGTGTAGATACAGTTGGTAGATGCAATATCTACTGCCACCATATTATGTTAAGTTGAAAATTGTTATGTGGTTTCGACGATAGAGCATTTAAAGCTAAAAATAACTAAAAATCCGCCATTTTGAAAATGAGAGTTTGACGTAATTAAAACATACAATTTTACATAATCTGCTGCAGTTGTACTTGTTTGCGAAATTTGATAGGAATTGGTGAATTGTTTCCCAAGATATTACATAAAAACTTTATTTATTCGCATGGCGGACAAAAAAAATGTTGTGTAGATGCAGTTGATAGTTGTAATATCTACTGTCAACATTGAAAATTATTTTGGAATTGATTACATAATTTCGACGATGTAGCGTTCTAAGCTAATATATGTATATATATGGCCACCATTTTGAAAATAAGTATTTGGTATGATTAGACGTGATAATGATAAAGTAGCTGCTATTACAATACGTTTAAAACTACTAAACCCCTTTGTTAGCTTATACAAATATTTTTCCCAATTCTGGCTTTAAAAACCTTATATACAGTTAATATATTTGTAGATGGAATAGAGTAATTTGTTTTGATATCAGGTTAGTAACTTAATCATATTGAAGACGTCAGTAGTTCATGCATATTGAGCAGTATTTGCAAAAGAGTTTCAGATATTTCCTGAGATGGGAACAATAAAATGTTTTCATTTTCAATAGTGAAAATGAAAACAGCCTGCATCAGAAAAATAATACAGTTAGTTTTAACTGAACTAAGCAACATGAAATAAATATAATTATTTAATGAGAGAAAGATTTGTTCCAGCCAACAAAATACTTGTTAATATAGGGTCAAATATATAACTACGTAGTAGCACCAACAAAATATTTTGTTGAGCAAACAAAACTTGAAAAACCACCAAATTAATATTTTTCATATAAAAAAATACACGCTTGAATACCTAAACCAAACCACAATGTAGAGCTAAAAATTACAGACTTCTAACAAAATATTTAGTGTAATTAACTCTATACATTTTCTTACGTACTCGTTCGATTGCCTCCGTTAGAAGATACAGCTCGAGAGTTTGTTTGCAATTTTTGTGAAAGGATAGTAAAATAGTTTGTTAGTGCAGTTATTAATGCATAATAATTTTATAAAGAACCTTGTAAACCAAGTTTAAAAGGAAACCGAAGAGTCAAGCTGTGAAACATTTATGTACGTTGTCCAGTATTTGGCATGTATGTAATTAAAATTATTCCCATTGCGTCAGTTGACTGTTTAGGTAAAATTGCTAGGGCGTGGCGTTCTAGACCACCCGACTTTGGTTCGAACCTTGGTTGGGCTTCCTTGTTCTTTCGCAATAAACGAAACTGTTTATTGTACGGACTTAGAGCCAAACAAATCTTTAGTTTAACTAACAAAATACTACAGTTTGGGACAACCAAATACGAGAAAAATATATATTTGTTTCAACAACAAAATACTTTAATGCTCCTATACAAGCAAATAATATAGTGGCGCCGATCAATCTTTGTTTTATTGAACAAAATCAAATATCTCAGTGTATGCTGCCCTTGAAACATTTCTTATTTATTTAAGGAGTATATCTTAAGAAAAAATTCTTGATTTCGTATTGTTTTCAACTTATTAAAACCGAAACAGTCAGTGCCTCACGTACGGTATAAAAAGGAAGAAGGTTTTATAAGCCTTCAAACTAACACGTTGGATAACTCTGTCTCGAGAAGGCCAAGTTGCACATTACAGGCTGGAGCTAAGTGTCAAACTCTAAGAGCAGGATGCAAGCTAGTAAACTCTTAAACACCATTAACTAGTCCTGCCCTGTGCACAACCGGAGATAACGTACTTACGACTGGACTTGGAAATTCTATTTGTAAAATCCATTATNTGGAAGTTCTATTTGTAAAATCCATTATATCGGCTGACGTGCATAAGAACCATGGGGCCGCGGTGGGTGGCTAACCGGTAGGACTGCTCGCCTCCCACCAAGGCGACCGTTCGGGTTCAGTCCCCGGCCGAGTCACTCCGGATATCCACAAGTTGGAATCGTGCCAGACGATGTCGTTGATCTGTGGATTTTCTCGGGATCTCCCGTTTCCCCCACCCATTTATTTCGGCACCGCTCCATGCTCACCTCAATCACCCTCATCGGCTCTTGCTTTTAAGAGCCGCCCAAATCTCTTCACTCTCTCAAGACCTCGAAGTTAAGAGCCTCCAAAATCAATCATCAACGCATTATAAGCATGGAATTTATTGTAGCCATCAAGCAACCAAATTCAGGACCTGCTCGAAAATTATACGGTCAACATAATATTAATTAATTCATTACTCTTATTTTATCGATAAATAAAAGCAAAATTCTCATCGTGTTTAGGCTTGAAATAGAAGTATTCTAGGCTATGGGATGTATTTCGACACTCTTACGATAACATGGCCCCCTCCTTCCTGAGAAGCAGGATTTAAAAAAAAAACCACCAAGGGTATTTTTTTCGAAGTTTCAGTGGTTTTTTTTTTTTTCGAAGAAATCCCAGGCTAATTATAAACATGCATGTTATACATATTTGTTTTGAGTATGTTTACCAGGACACTTATATTTTGAGATTATTTAATAAAATTCATATATTCAGATTCTGAATTTCATACATTGTTAACAGATATTGGAAAACATTTTTTTTCATTTCTGCTAAATATTGTGTGAATTAAAAAACATATATTATAGCAGTTAACGTAATGTAACGAGTATATTATACACAGCATGTCCTACACTATGTTATGCTATAACAATTGATATAACAGCAATCATATTTTTTATATCGTCAACTATCACCATAACCTACAGTTGTGTTGAGTTTTTGAAAAACTCTTTTCATAAGTTGTGTAAATAGGATATCTGTGCACCCAAACACTTGACATTTATTATTTTGTACACGTTTTTTTTTTTTACTGACGATTACAAGTATAAATTAATATGAACGTACTAAAGAGGTAGTGAGAGGAATAGATGCTTTCTTTATACAAGCAAAAATTTACTCCTCATCACTGCAACACATCAGTAAAAAAAAAAAAAGTATTAAAACAAATGCTTAACAATTACAAGTGCTAGAAATTCATACTGCGTCAGTCTCATTTTCACAGATATCAGCAAGTGTAAAGTATACTTTTGTAACTTTGTAATTTTAAATGCTATTCCAATAATACACTACACAGTAGTCAGATGCATGAAATAGGTACACAAAATGAACATTGCACATTAATAATTCAGTCAATCTAAACTTCTAACTATGGAAGATTTGCTCGTAAATGACGATACATTTCAACTAGTTTTGTTGCTTTATCAAATCCTAAACAACTGCGTAACTTGGTCCAAACCAGTCCAATTGTAGAGAAATATCTCTCAATTGAACCATAAGAATCTGGTGCTGAATTCAAGCCGAAGAAAAAGTGACAAAACCCAAAAGGAAACTTAGAGTCTCTTTTATTAGTTTTTGCCATAATCTACCGCCATTTTTTGCGAAGAAAACCCTTGTACAGCATTTGCTTGCATTATAAAAGGGGGATGATAGTGAGGATCACTTATCTGGAAAACCATGATACCAGGCAGGAATTCAGAGTGGTGTTTGGTTAGCCACATTTCTGCGGAGTGTTCTTGTTCTTAACTTAAATGTTACCCTCTAAATTTTGGATCCGTAAGGTTTGCGAGGATGTGTGGTAGTTGTATTGCCTGTTGAAATTTTTTCTTGAAGTGGTGAGGGTGGGGCTCCAGAACATAGGAAGTTATTAGGTCAATCAATATTTTAACTGCCTATGAAATACATGTTGTTTCTTTCTGAAGGTTGTCAAGTTCATTTGCAACTACATGTAACTGTTTCTCAAGATACACTTCTTTGTGGTAAATTCCCAGGTTGTTTAAGATCTTTGCAATATTTGGAGGAAATTCTTGGGCATGTTCAAGGGCGATTACCCTGCACCTGTCAGGGTGAAAGTTCCGTCGTGTTTCATTTGGCAACTGTGGGATCACACAATTTTTCTCCAAAAGCCACCCATGTTCTTAATGAACACTTTGAAAATACTTTGGCACTTCCACAATATGACCCATAACTNGAAATACATGTTGTTTCTTTCTGAAGGTTGTCAAGTTCATTTGCAACTACATGTAACTGTTTCTCAAGATACACTTCTTCGCGGTAAATTCCCACGTTGTTTAAGATCTTTGAAATATTTGGAGGAAATTCTTGGGCATGTTCAAGGGCGATTACCCTGCACCTGTCAGGGTGAAAGTTCCGTCGTGTTTCATTTGGCAACTGTGGGATCACACAATCTTTCTCCAAAAGCCACCCATGTTCTTAATGAACACTTTGAAAATACTTTGGCACTTCCACAATATGACCCATAACTATTTTAGGAAATACATTTTTCTCAACTAAATTCAAAATATGTTCTGATCAGGCACAGGTGATAAGATATTAATGTTTTCCATTCAAAATTCCCCCCATTTTTCTCATTGCCAGTAACTACTGCGAAGATGCTGCTGTGTAAGTTTTCTTGGCATTCTTTCATTGCTGCCTCTACAATTGCTGCACACTGCTCAGACGTTGTTTTCTGTGACCCTGCGTCATATACTCTAAGAAGATAAATTTATGTCTCTGTACGGATCGTGACGGCATGACTTTGGTCATTCATGACGCTTGACCATCCATACAACGTTACTGTTAAACTGCAATTTTCTACTTTTTCTACCAGATGTAGTTCTATTTGTTGAGCAGCATAATCCAAAAGCTTCCCACCGGTATATTTTGCTGATGGTGTTTGTATCCAGGTCTTAATATCTCTATCATCACCTTGAAGTTGTCAAGTTAAGAAACATTTAAAGGTATACTCGCAGCATAGAAAAAACATTGGCACTGCCTTGTCATGGTGTATTTTTGCTCTTCAGTTGTCTTAAGGACATAATCACTAATTTAATTTTTCTTTCTGTTAGTGGATTAGGAAGTAGTAGGTACTGTACTTGGACAAGCTCATGCACAAACGTTTCTGGAAGACGATTTACTCGATTCGGTAACAAAAGACTGTGGTGCTGCTAGCAGTTGATGTTTCAGATTTTCTTCACTTTCGCTCTCTTTTAACTTTCTAGCTGAACATTTCTATATGTGANCCGGTATATTTTGCTGATGGTGTTTGTATCCAGGTCTTAATATCTCTATCATCACCTTGAAGTTGTCAAGTTAAGCAACATTTAAAGGTATACTCGCAGCATAGAAAAAACATTGGCACTGCCTTGTCAAGGTGTATTTTTGCTCTTCAGTTGTCTTAAGGACATAATCACTAATTTAATTTTTCTTTCTGTTAGTGGATTAGGAAGTAGTAGGTACTGTACTTGGACAAGCTCATGCAAAAACGTTTCTGGAAGACGATTTACTCGATTCGGTAACAAAAGACTGTGGTGATNGCACAAACGTTTCTGGAAGACGATTTACTCGATTCGGTAACAAAAGACTGTGGTGCTGCTAGCAGTTGATGTTTCAGATTTTCTTCACTTTCGCTCTCTTTTAACTTTCTAGCTGAACATTTCTATATGTGAGTTCTTATAATTTCTATCTTGCAACTTAAAGTCAATTCACAATGTTTACATATACATTTTAATTCAATATCGATTTTTTTTATTACTTCTCTGCACTCATTTGACAATTTACGTCCGCTCTTCCATGCACTTTTGGCATTTTTCATTTGATGTGTTTCAGGAATCTCGGATATTTTTTTATGTATTTTACTACATTTTTTTAATGTTTGTATTCACACGCACACCACGCTTCATCTATTGATTGCAAACACAATATGAGTGTTAATTTACTTAATAGACAGTAAATATTTTTAGTTACAAGATAACACTACAACACTTCCCATTCAGGCGACGATAATTCCTTGAAATAGACTGAACTATCTATTATATAGCAACATCAAAACTTTCAATATCTCTATAATCTATTTGACACTTCGGTAGAAACAGTTTGTAGGTAACTGCCACATTTCTGTGTAATATAACCATAAACTCATGACTGAAGACGGGAATTACCTGCGTATTTACTGCCTAACCAATCAGTTTCATTTGCGTAACTGGAAAGGGGAACTCCTTAGTATTCCATACTACTCATTCATTCTGGTTCTTTAGTCAGGGGAATCCCCTTTCTACAACGTAGGAGTAAAAATCCCTTTCAGCAATGTAGAAGGGAAAATCCGTTTCTGCTTGCTGCTCAGTACAGATGACTCACTTATTTCCTGTTTATAGAGTAAGACTTTTTACTGTAAATAAAATAAAAATTTACCAACATGTCTGAATATTTTATACAGTAGCATATGTTGAAAAACATTTTGAAAAAAAAAAAAAAAAACCACTTGGTGCATCAAATGAGTTTTTTTCAAGTGGGCCCGCCCAAAATACCAGGGTAGGTTTTTTTTCGGGTGACTCTCAAGCAATTTTACACTGCAAAAAAATAGAGAGCTATGAGAAGCAAATAATCCGCACGCGTAAGGGCAAATTGCGGTAGCAATGCGTTGTAATTCTACACGACATGTATTGCATTATTTCTTGATTGTAAGGGGGGAATACCTGTTAAGACTTTGGGGAAATTCCATAGCAAGTAAGGGAATACACTTAGCGCGGTGTGCGGACATCACGTAACAATAAAAAGGATAGGGAATGTGGAATGTAAACGGCAGTTATAAATCCTTTTCAATAGAGGATCCGAAAGTGCTGTTGTCTTGTAAACTAATAAAATATCTACAACGTTATATGCAAATGTTAAATGATTGCAAAATATTTATTTATAATTTCCTAAAATTATTAGTTTTATCTTTTTGGTAGAAAACGGGAAAATTTCAAAACGGCTAATTGTTAAAGAAAACAGACAAAAACTTAATTCTAGATAATTAATTTTTAACTACCTTACATTTGTGAATCTCAATATATCAGTAATTTTGTTTAATAGAATATCTGACAACGGTTATGTAGAACTGATTCTATATGTTTTATTTATTCATTGCAATTAATATTTTCTTCGTCTTTTTAATTAATTCACAGACTAGAGAAAAGCCCATCAAGCAAAAATAAACGAGTTTTTTTTTCTCGCCCTTTTATTGAATTGAATACGCGAGCCGAAAACACGGGAATTATTGGTACTGTTTAATACAACGGAGCAGTCGTTTCGTGGTTTTAGGATGACCGACACATGGTGCATAAAGATAAAATTCGGTAATTGCTATAGGCCTTTGCTCAAGGCCGTTCACGTGAACGCAAATTCTTTATATATGTTTAAAAGTGTTTTCTCTTCTGTTTCTCTACATGTAATTTGTTCTCGGTAATGTCGTAAAAGCAGTATTTTTTTCGTTGTGCTAACAGAAAAAATAGGATAAGCAGGAGCACATTAAGCTACTTGTAGCCTCCAAATTATTTTGTGTTTAGCATTTGAGGATTAACTATTTATCAACAAAATAAAAACATTACTCATCCTTTCAATTGTCATTAAAAGTCAGGTTTTAAAAAAATATTACATATTTATTTAAAAGATTTATATTAACAAAACTCTTTTGTTATAAAATATTATGTAGTCTTGTGTTGTCGAGTAGCTAGCTTGACGTGTAAGAAGGCCCTTTCTGAAAGAGTTTTGTATTTACAAGTGACATGTGTTTTTATTTCATAGTTATGCTTACGAATAATGCATTGTTATCTTAAATAGAGCCTAAGTAAGATAATAATAAAATAATAAATCAGATGAGATTGTAATGATAAGTATATATTCTCATGGGCCAGAAAAATTTGGGTAGCTAAGCAAGAGAAATACATAGCAGCGTACTTTCATGCATAAAATGTTGCATCAGCGAGTTACGGATAAAGTGACAACACACGATTCGCGTAGTAGAGTGAAGAGGTTTGGGTAGCTCTTAATATCGGGGTATTGAGAGCCACTGTAGATGAAGCAAGGTATGGAGCAGCGCCGGAATTCAAAGACGGTGAAACGGGAGATCCTCGAGAAAACCCACGACCAGTGGCATCGTCCGGTACGATTCCCACGTACGAGATTCCGGGGTCGACCCCGCCGGGAATGGAGCCCAGTCTGTCTCGGTAAGAGGCGAGCACCCTAGCCGCTACACCATCGCGGCCCCATTTTGCGTTGCGAGGAGGGCAAGCTGTCGTAATTAAAGCGACATGAAACGCCGTGTATAAATACAACATTTTGTTTATTCACAAAAGTATATTTTGTAAATATACAGAGTTTGTTCATTTGCAAGAATAGTCTTTATGTGAATAACGAGAGAAATTTGTGTTGTTACAAAGACATAATAAACAGCCGTGCTTCACTCTTCACTCCGGGGAATTCCAAACATCCCGAGAATAGCTTACCTGGCTCGAGAAGGGTTGCACGTTTGAACAGGTTTGGAAAGAATATGTTTCCCCAAGTAAAGGGCCTGCAACATTAATTTTGCAACAGTGCAGGCCAGGTTTTGTAAATTTGTATGATTTTAGCTGCGATGGTACAAACATGTACTTTTCTTTGAAATGCGTATTTTAATAAATGTTCTGAATTATTTATTAATTCATAGTTCGTATTCGCTAATGTTTCTCTATGCAGCTAAATATAAAAAGTGTTTTGAAAAATACTATTACATTCATATAGTTCCGCATGATTTCCTTTGAATAAAAGATTATAAGTGACAAAAATAAGTAACAGAATGCAGGGATGAAGAAAATAAAACATCTCCGAAAAATGCAACATCTATCGACAGGATTATTTTTCTCCGGTAAGTACAAAGTTACCTCGTTTTTATTTTGCGTGGTACCAACATGCACCTTGTAATTAAGTGTCTAATTAATTACAGTTCCACTGCGAGCTCGGTAACAACTTGCTGTTCTAGTTTGAAAACAAAATACAGCATATTATTACGAGATTAAAAAATTTAAAGTATGTATCAACTATTAAAATATAATATTATGTAAGAATGTATTTGTGGCGTAGTGGTTAACGTACTTCTTTCTAGTGTAGAGGTTCCGGGTTTGATTCCTGTCACCCCTTTGAGAATTTTCAGTCTAAGTTAACTTGGCACGTGTCTGAATGGGTCGCATAAAATGTGTTCCTTGCAATCCTGGCTGACCTTGGATTATTATACAAAAAAGTACTGTGTATCATCAAAAGATGTGACTTTATAGACGTCCAAAGAGTAGTTCGTGATTTTGCATGAAAATAATTATATAATTATTAAACACATTGTTGTAATTATTCAAAATATCCGTTTGTAGTTTACAGTAATTTTTTGTACAAATACTGAATATATCCGGCACAGTTTTTATGCAATTTCTTGGAATAATTTACAAGGATTTTTTGTAGTGTTACCTAGAAATTTTAAGGCAAACAGTTTCGAATTTTTTTTTTTGTAAAAGTACAAAAATATATTTTCTGTGTATGGCAGGAGTTCGTGAGATTGTTCAAAGCATTTCGAAAGTAGAGGTCAGGTTTGGATCTACGCATTCAACTTTTTTAGTGGCATACTTCCACTAGACGAATACCGTTAAAACACCAAATTAAAGACAGCCGCGTAACTGCTGGTAGTCAGGACGAAAGTGACAGGCGTCAGCTAACGAGACACTTTTCAAACTGCAGACACCCAACATTGCAGCAAATAGCATTGTAATATAATTATGTTGCCTTGACTAACGTGCGATTACTGTACAGTGTATCGGCCTTAGTCCAGACCAACATTGTGAAACAATTACTTTCTAAACTGGAATGAAACTTTTTACCCTATACATAAGTATAATTTGTTTACCATATGACACGCTGAAAGAAGTGTAGAAAATTCACCCTATATGCACGGGAAAAGGCTTGTTGGGAGGGAGGGGAGATTTGCAATTTGTGATTTTGCNACTTCCAACTGATTCGTGCAGATGTAATAGCCCACAACTTCCCTTTCAACAAAGAACTCTACTGACTGGCGATTATTCTTTAACGTTGCATTGCCGAAAAGTTCAGATACGCCAATTTTTTTCGGTTTGTGGAAAACTCATCCGAGTTCGATGTCATGAAATAGCCCACCCACTTTTTAACCTGATTTGGTTATTTTTGAGCGTATACCAAGGCATCCTATATGATGCAATGCTAACAACTATGACAGAATACTTAGAAATAATGTAGTTGGC
Organism: Clitarchus hookeri; assembly: GCA_002778355.1. NCBI lineage: Eukaryota > Metazoa > Arthropoda > Insecta > Phasmatodea > Phasmatidae > Clitarchus > Clitarchus hookeri. The sequence continues at coordinate 332,195 of NQII01002307.1, forward strand.
CTATGTAGAACTGTGGTATTTTCTTAAGTTGCCAAGATGTTCGCTATCTACAGACTTACGCTATTGGCGTTCGTGTTTCTTCATGTTTAGGCAGTTCTACGATCCAGATGTGAACGTAGCCTACAAGGTATAGACGGGTATCCCAATTTTACTTCCGTCTCTATGACCTCGCTGTCGACGAGACGTTGAGCCCTACATACCCACCTATCCAGTTTTACTAACTCTATAGCGTATCCTCGTATTTTAGCTGTCAAGTTTTCCAACTTCTGAAAATGATTCTGGGATTCAACCTTTTACGATAAATACTGTTACCATGCTTAGGCATACGCTTTTTTTCTAAATACGAAATGATTTTAACAGTTTAATTCCCCCAAAAATTTACTTTATATGTGATAGAGTGGAAATAAGCAAAATTGAAAATAATTTAGGTCTCAAATTTAAATTTTTACAATATTACTCAAAGTAAAATATGTATAATAAATTTATTAATCTGTGACGACTTATCAAATTTCTCGCATAAATTTGTTCCTGTAAAACTGAAAAAAAAAATGTTTTTAAGAAGTCATATCTAGGCCCCTATTAACGAAAAGTGTTGTTTTTCCAACTCACACAATTGCTCTAAACGGTTACTGACATACGAAAGAGAAAAATTGCTTACCCGATATTTTAATAATTGAATGAGTGGATTTGTTTCAATAATTCGAAAAGTATTTTTACGTTGGTGGAGCAATGTTGACTTAATTCGTTAGTGAAAATCGACTGGCAATTACCTAAGTTTTAAAGCACGCCCGCCAAGTAGGTGCGGCAAACTAGCGATTAGTAATCAAAACTTCTAAAAGGATTTATCGTATAGAACAATACATCGGTAGGCCTTCATCTTTAAATTTCTCTGTTAACCGAAAATGTATTTATATTTTACTGTCTTCTCTAAATCCCAAACCCCTTTCAGAAAATTACGTTAATCGGCTGTAACATCATAAAACGACATACATTCTCTCTTTAATACTTTGCTGCCTAATGTAGGCCTGATTGTTGAGTATCTGCTGCGATAAAAATAGTGATGGCAAAACACTCCTCTCGAACGGCATAATTAAACTTGAGGTGAAAGCATAATAATTTACTGTCGGATATATATTAATAGGAATAAACATCACGCAGGCATTCAGCGTCTAGCATATCTAGAGTGTAATCAGTTTTTTTTTCGTGGGCTACTTTACAAGCATGGTTGATGACATTCGGCTGTCATAAAACAGTAATAGACTATATCTCTAGCAGTATTATGCGTAAAGTATATTATTAAGTGTTTTGATATGCGACAAAAAGAACCTCTTTACCAGCATTTAATTCAAAACACTCTTAAAGAGTTACTTTACACATATGATCTACGGATTTTTTTTTTTAACACTGTTTACATGTTAGGAGCAAAATTTAACTCGGTTTTGCAGAAGCAGTCGAAGGATAATCATTAGAGGAAAACTTCAGGCATGTAATCAGTAACATTAAACACAAATCGCAGACACCTTTCCCACGATGAAACATTCTCTGATGTATAATTTTCAAATGAAATCGATTTTGTATTTAAAAAAATGTTTATTAGTGCAAGGTCAGCGGATTTGCGTTGAGAAGCCAGGAATTTATATTTTTATAGTAGGGATCTCAGAACTACTGTATGCTGAAAATGTGTTGGTTGGGCTTCAACTTATATTTTGTATGTAAAGTCTACTTTTTTCCTCATTCTGTTTCTTTTCGCCATATGAAACATTTACGTTGCCATAGGCATAATTAGGCTACTTTATTCATGCGTTAGTCAAGTAAAAAAGAGAGATTGGTAAGAACCTAAATGAGCTGCTAAAAAACGAATTCATTCTCTTTTGTATAAACAAGATAAACACAAAATTTATTTGTCAGAAATTCAAACATTACTCTCGAAATGCTACGAAAACAATGATAACTATTTTACTTAATTATCTGCCAACTTAACAGTGACTCTGCGCGGCAGTCTGCACGGTAACCCANAAACAATGATAACTATTTTACTTAATTATCTGCCAACTTAACAGTGACTCTGCGCGGCAGTCTGCACGGTAACCCACTAATGTTTTTTTCGGATGTTGATTTAAAAAATGCAAACTTCGCCGTGAACAGTTTCTTTGCATTTTATTGTTCTGTGTAATAATTTTATCACTTTTTTTTTCAGTTTATAGATAGCTGATGCGAGAACTTCCTGCAACTTCGCTGCGGCAAAAAAAAAAATATTAATCAGTGCTAACGGCCTAAACGGGAAAATGCGGAGGGATGAAAGCACGTACGACGGCAAAAGCAGAGGGCAGTTTGCCGTGCGCGCGTGGTAGGGCGCGCAGTGATCGCAGGGGGACGCGAGTAGTTCCAGCGGAAGCCAGTAGGTGGCGCCAGCGGACGGCTCCCCGCTGAGCACGTGGCCAAGCCTTGTGAAGGAGGGGGGAGACCGCAGTGATTAGTATCGTGTGGTGGGGAGGCGACAGCTTGTGGAGGGGAGAAGTAGGGGAGCGAGCCGGTTATGTGTCGCGAGGAGGGGGCGAAGCCGCCCGCTGTTCTGGAGAGATGCTTTCAGAAGACGAGCAGCTGCGCGAGAGAGTGTGCGGCGTTCTTTGCGCGTAAGGCGTAGCTTACAGAGAGGAGGCGCGGCTTACATGAGACTTCCAGAAACCCAACAATTTTTATAACCCTTTCAAGTCTTCGTTAATTTGTGGTTTCCAATGTCGTAAATAAAAAGAAAAATATGTGCTCTACTTAAACTCACGCAGTACTTGTTCCGGTATCACAACCCAGTGAACTGTTGACTTTTGTCCTGCTCTAGCAATATGAACCATTTCAAATATACAGCAGTAGGACTGTTTACGAGTTAATCACCCAGGGATGACCATTGGACACTGCGTTTTATTAGAGGGATTGAGCTTCCCCATATTTAAAATTGAAACCATTTAGGTCTACGCTTAAATAAATGGGCTAGCATTATCGGTCTACACTGTATTTGTGTAAAGGGTAATCAACGAAATATATTATATTAAAATATCAAATTAACTCTCAGAATATAACAGAACCATTGGGTGTGGTGTATTGCGCACGTTAAACTAAATATCAGACGTTTGCTTGGTCAAACCAGACTGACCTCCAGATTTTTACTCAGTTTCTTCGTTACCAAAAACTATCAGAGAAAATAATCATTCACATACGTAGTTTGACTGTTTGCTATGTTCCAAGATATTCTGTACACATANAAAACTATCAGAGAAAATAATCATTCACATACGTAGTTTGACTGTTTGCTATGTTCCAAGATATTCTGTACACATCACAGTTACATTTTCGTTATTGTGTTTTGCCTGCGCGGAGCTATGTACCCATGTAACAGGGCCAACACGAATAATCGCACTTTATTACTGAACATCTCATTAGTCTGCGAGCACCGAAACCAGGTAAAATATAAAAAAAATGCTCATCGCAAAAAAATATGTAGGCCCTAAATACGGCACAAAGCTATTACAGAACGTTACTTCGGTTCGTTAATATATTCGGTTTGCATTTGGCTTGTAGAATATTAAGGCATATGTCCTATCTAAAAATTAAAAAAAAAACTTTACAATCTGTCAGTAATTTATACGTACCTACTAAAATAATTCCTATCATCACGTTGGGCCTCTAGATAGGAAAATAGCATGCAACATTTTTTTGTAACTGTAATGCATTCTTTGTTTTAATAATTTCATCAACTTGCAAAACATTTTTGGACGTCTAGTACCTGGAATGTAACTGCAGTAGCTGGAATGTACCCTTTGCTTAATAATATCACAGTCGTGTGGACTTCAACTCGCTCCCTGAGGGATTGTTGTATGCCAATTACCATATCCTCCCATGCAGCTATGTATTTGTTGTGCCGATTGACAAATATATAGTTTACATACAAATACTTATCTAGGAAGGGAAGTTTACCAGCAGCTTCTCTTTTTTATTGTTTTCAGATTGGATGCCTTCGTAGTTTATCTGAAAGACATTTCTTCGTTTCGAACCTGCCTTGGTATGTGTTTCGATAATCACATAAACAATGAAACGAGTTTACCTATCACAAGAAATACTGGATGAAATTGCCATCCCGATTATAACAGTAGTAGAACAATAAATTTAATTTGATCCGCACCGAATTCGGATTTATAATCATCATGATTATGTACTTATAAGCATAGCAAAAATTANAAAACTATCAGAGAAAATAATCATTCACATACGTAGTTTGACTGTTTGCTATGTTCCAAGATATTCTGTACACATAACAGTTACATTTTCGTTATTGTGTTTCGCCTGCGCGGAGCTATGTACCCATGTAACAGGGCCAACACGAATAATCGCACTTTATTACTGAACATCTCATTAGTCTGCAAGCACCGAAACCAGGTAAAATATAAAAAAAATGCTCATCGCAAAAAAATATGTAGGCCCTAAATACGGCACAAAGCTATTACAGAACGTTACTTCGGTTCGTTAATATATTCGGTTTGCATTTGGCTTGTAGAATATTACGGCATATATCCTATCTAAAAATTAAAAAAAAAAACTTTACAATCTGTCAGTAATTTATACGTACCTACTAAAATAATTCCTATCATCACGTTGGGCCTCTAGATAGGAAAATAGCATGCAACATTTTTTTGTAACTGTAATGCATTCTTTGTTTTAATAATTTCATCAACTTGCAAAACATTTTTGGACGTCTAGTACCTGGAATGTAACTGCAGTAGCTGGAATGTACCCTTTGCTTAATAATATCACAGTCGTGTGGACTTCAACTCGCTCCCTGAGGGATTGTTGTATGCCAATTACCATATCCTCCCATGCAGCTATGTATTTGTTGTGCCGATTGACAAATATATAGTTTACATACAAATACTTATCTAGGAAGGGAAGTTTACCAGCAGCTTCTCTTTTTTATTGTTTTCAGATTGGATGCCTTCGTAGTATATCTGAAAGACATTTCTTCGTTTCGAACCTGCCTTGGTATGTGTTTCGATAATCACATAAACAATGAAACGAGTTTACCTATCACAAGAAATACTGGATGAAATTGCCATCCCGATTATAACAGTAGTAGAACATTAAATTTAATTTGATCCGCACCGAATTCGGATTTATAATCATCATGATTATGTACTTATAAGCATAGCAAAAATTATTAAAAATACTGGGGGCACATCAATTCCAATTTAATTTTTCAAGAGTTAATGATGCTGTACATGTTAGTATCGGGAAAACGTAGGCATCACTAAGAAAATATCTAAATTTTAGGCGTTTTTCGAATGTTTTTAATGTTAGCAACTGCAGTATCACTTGACATTCACGGACTAAGGACATACTCATATGCCTTTTCGTTATACTTTAAAAACAACTGATTTATATTTCAAATAGGTTACATAATTTTTTTATTGGATGCGCGGTTCTAGGAAACATGATTAAATGATACCGGACCTGTAATTCTGCTGGACCTAGAACCATCTAAACTCCACATTGGTGCTCAAAATTGCAAGTAATGGCATGACATAGTTTCATACTACCATTGGCTTTCTCCCCTGTACATACAGGCGTCCCACTATAAAACTTAGGTAATTGTCAGTCGATTGTCATCGATACCTTAAATAAAAATTGCCCCATCAATATAAAACTATTGCTCCAATTATTGAAACAAATTCACTCACTTAATTAGTAATATATTGGGTAAATATTTTTTTCTTTTTCGTTATTNCATTGGCTTTCTCCCCTGTACATACAGGCGTCCCACTATAAAACTTAGGTAATTGTCAGTCGATTGTCAACGATACCTTAAATAAAAATTGCCCCATCAATATAAAACTACTGCTCCAATTATTGAAACAAATTCACTCACTTAATTAGTAATATATTGGGTAAATATTTTTTTTCTTTTTCGTCATTATTAACAACCTACATATAAGGTTTAACGACAATTTTTTTCCAGTAGGTATTACAGGAACCAATTTATGTGAGGAATCTGTAAAGCAATCACAAATTAATTGGTTGTACTTATTTTGCTTTGAGTAAAATTGCAGAAATTCTTATGTTCAGGCATATGTTAGTGTATATTTTTGTTTAATTTTCTTATTTCCACTCCATCACATTTGGTGAGAATTTTAAGGGGAATTAAACGGATAATTAAACATTTTTGTATCAAAAAAAAAAAGGTATTGTATTGGTGAAGGTATTTATCGAAAAAGACTGGTTCCCAGAACCGTTTTCAGAATTTCAAAATTTTACAGTTGAAATACAAGGATACGCTATAGAGTTAGTCAGTAGCGTAGGCCTACACTGTAAAACCGAATCGCTGAGATCAATAATTGTAATAAGTGCTAGTCATTGAAAGTGGTTAACAAGCTTTTATTCACAGTAAATCAGTCGAATTAACTAGGAATCATTATTTTGGCTTGATCTTTATAATTATATCTGGAGACACGATTACAAATGTGCTTTACTAAAACATTGTTTTTGCGTAGACTACCGAATTTTCACAAACACTAGTAGATGAATAATATACTGCTTAAGCATTGTGACTCAAAAATAGTTAGGCGTATTCGAAAAATAAATTCAAATAGTCCCGTCAAAAATTACACACCATAAAATAACTTTATGAATAGGGTAGAAATGGGGTTTTTTTTTTANGTATTCGAAAAATAAATTCAAATAGTCCCGTCAAAAATTACACACCATAAAATAACTTTATGAATAGGGTAGAAATCGGGTTTTTTAAAAATAATATATCAATTAAAGATATTACAGGCCAGAGGCCCTGCNAATAATATATCAATTAAAGATATTACAGGCCAGAGGCCCTGCCCAAAGTTCTGTTTCATGTAGAACATATTTTCTTATGATATTAAGATTTTTGCAATGGTAAACGGACAGCAAGAAAGCGCTTCTTGTTTCGGAAGCAAACGCATATGAGGTTTGAAAATGGCGGTCTTGGCAAGTACCAATCTCTAGATAAACAAATAAAAGGTCTTCATAAAAAGTGGTTGTTTCTATCGCCCTAAATATTGCGTACGACATGTAAACAAAAATTTAAGATATCCTGTAAAATCATCTTGAAGGATAGTACACAAGATGTGATTATAACTTTTTTAGTAATGGGGTTCGAATAAATTCCGCGGAAATCACTATTAATATACTGAAAAATTTGCCACCGCAACACTTAATAACATACCACTGACATACCGGGGAGCCATTTTCACTTATTTCAGTGAAATTNAAAATTTGCCACCGCAACACTTAATAACATACCACTGACATACCGGGGAGCCATTTTCACTTATTTCAGTGAAATTCAACAACTAGTGTCATTCTCTATTTGAAGTTTAGTATGTAGGAAAGGACTACATATTTTCTTTTAAATAGTTTTAAGAAACAAAGTATCCAATACTAGAGAGTTTAATGTATACAAATGAAAACTTATGGAAGGGTATGACTTACATCTAATACATTTTTCAGTCANAATACTAGAGAGTTTAATGTATACAAATGAAAACTTATGGAAGGGTATGACTTACATCTAATACATTTTTCAGTCACCGAATTTCTCTGATTTATTTGAGATTTGTCTTGGTTTTGCCGTAAGTTCTACTGCTTCGAGCAGTGATTCCCAATCCATTTCATCGATACGCATTCTACCAATTCAGTTATTAGTAAGTGTACTTTTGTTATTGATGCCACTAACTCAGTTCTTCAGTAGGTCCTGCCCTAGAATAACAAAAATTCAGATTTAAAAAATTACCTTGTTCTTGAGGAACATAAATTTGATGTTTGAAGTTAGTGTTGTACTGTTGGTTAATAAGAACCTCGATAAATATAATAACATCNGAGGAACATAAATTTGATGTTTGAAGTTAGTGTTGTACTGTTGGTTAATAAGAACCTCGATAAATATAATAACATAGTTTAAATCTGTTTTTCTACATCTCTCTTCATGTATTTTACATTCACCTAATAACAGTTTGTACATGACTGGGAATGCATTTATACCCAAAACAATGTTTTGTTGTTTCAAATAACTGCTTAATATGGTGTAAAGGAATTTTAAGACAACAAAATCTTTGTAAGTGTCTGCGTTCCGGTGTAAGCTGTTATCTGTGTAACCCTTGAAGAGGTATAATCTTCTAGGNAAAATTTGCCACCGCAACACTTAATAACATACCACTGACATACCGGGGAGCCATTTTCACTTATTTCAGTGAAATGCAACAACTAGTGTCATTCTCTATTTGAAGTTTAGTATGTAGGAAAGGACTACATATTTTCTTTTAAATAGTTTTAAGAAACAAAGTATCTAATACTAGAGAGTTTAATGTATACAAATGAAAACTTATGGAAGGGTATGACTTACATCTAATACATTTTTCAGTCACCGAATTTCGCTGATTTATTTGAGATTTGTCTTGGTTTTGCCGTAAGTTCTACTGCTTCGAGCAGTGATTCCCAATCCATTTCATCGATACGCATTCTACCAATTCAGTTATTAGTAAGTGTACTTTTGTTATTGATGCCACTAACTCAGTTCTTCAGTAGGTCCTGCCCTAGAATAACAAAAATTCAGATTTAAAAAATTACCTTGTTCTTGAGGAACATAAATTTGATGTTTGAAGTTAGTGTTGTACTGTTGGTTAATAAGAACCTCGATAAATATAATAACATCGTTTAAATCTGTTTTTCTACATCTCTCTTCATGTATTTTACATTCACCTAATAACAGTTTGTACATGACTGGGAATGCATTTATACCCAAAACAATGTTTTGTTGATTCAAATAACTGCTTAATATGGTGTAAAGGAATTTTAAGACATCAAAATCTTTGTAAGTGTCTGCGTTCCGGTGTAAGCTGTTATCTGTGTAACCCTTGAAGAGGTATAATCTTCTAGGNCAAAATCTTTGTAAGTGTCTGCGTTCCGGTGTAAGCTGTTATCTGTGTAACCCTTGAAGAGGTATAATCTTCTAGGTCTTGCTGTTGCTATTAGAGGAACGCCGTTGATAATAATCCTGATTAATTGCTCGTAATTTCTTACTTCGATGTGATTAATACAAGCTGTTAACGTGAAGAATCGGTCTCAGAGTTTCTCTCTCCTCGGGGATTGCCGTGTCCCGGCAAGGGGTTGGCGTTCAGCGGGGTTGTGAGAAGAGCGACGGGGGAAGGGGGGATCATTAACAAGGCATGATCCAGGTCGTGTGTACCACCCCACCCACCGCCCCCGGGTCTAACTCCGGCAAGCTGTCCTCCCGAAGAGGAAGTTTGTCTCCAAGTTGCCTGCGAGCATCTGTCGGCGAGGGAAGTTCCCGGTGCGAGTGGCAAACTCTCCCGCCTGCCTGCCTCTTGCAGACAACTTCCGTCACTGCCACGTGAAGTCCAGCCGACTGACTTGGAGGGCAAGACCATCCCCCTCACAAACTAGAGTTCAACCTGGCAGAGGATGACGTTTACACCTTTCACTTAACTACCCGGTGTTTTTATTCCGAGAAAACAATAAAAGTAGGGACATTTGCAATATTTGTTAATACGAAGTTATACTAAAAAAAACGTGTGCACNTTCCGAGAAAACAATAAAAGTAGGGACATTTGCAATATTTGTTAATACGAAGTTATACTAAAAAAAACGTGTGCACACAAAACAATAATATTTTTAAGTATATACTGCTAAGTTGTTTTGTGGTTATTTTTCAGAAGTGGTTACAGAATTAACATAGTTTTTATTACNAAACAATAATATTTTAAAGTATATACTGCTAAGTTGTTTTGTGGTTATTTTTCAGAAGTGGTTACAGAATTAACATAGTTTTTATTACACATTAAACATTTGCAGTAACTACAAAATAAAACGTTGCAAATACAAATTATTTTTTACGTTATAATTTAACAAAACATTTTGTAGTGCCTCAAAAATGTCCCATGTTAAAATGCAAAACCAATTATATATGCAATTTTAGTGTCCTTAAAAAAACATTCCTGTTCCGGGAGCACACAAAGAAAAGCTCCCGAACTCATAAAACAGAAATATCACACCTTTCCTACATAGTATACCGACTTTTTTAAAATTTAACCACCTTCTTAGCTTGAAGTACCTGGTAGCAGCAATGGTGATCAAAAATATATTATTTACAGCACACATTATAACACGATTATCTCGTAGTGGAAACATACTGTTGCGCGCTCGCTGCTTCGCATCGCGCTCGAGGTAGCGGAAGTGAAGGGCAGCAGTTATATGATAGCAGAGGCAGTAAGTAAAAGGCTGGTTTTGAATGACAGGCGAGCGATAGGCCGGTGGCCACGTATCTGCTACCGAAGGCGAGCCGACATGTTAATACTTTTTAAGGCGCTAGCTGCTTACCCTGGTTGTATTGANCGGTGGCCACGTATCTGCTACCGAAGGCGAGCCGACATGTTAATACTTTTTAAGGCGCTAGCTGCTTACCCTGGTTAATACAACCAGTTTCTGCGTCTATCTGAGTAGTTTTCTAGTTGTTCACCGCCCTAGTTTCTGTCCGCATGATTCGGGATGCGCCGAACTTTCCAGGTCAAGGCCAGCAGAGAATAAATTGTGCGACAGGCCTCCGGGCCGGGAGTTGTTGATGAGTGAACGAGTGGCTGAGTTCCGAGCGATAGAAGTCGAATGGTGAGAGAAGTGACCAGCGGAAGGGATACCTGCGACTGCGAGTATCAAGCAGTGAAGGATGTGGCTGGCAGGCTGGACTATTGGACTAAATGCGTGAGTGAAAGAATTTACAAATAATAGCAACAGATAGAATGAACATGTGTTAATGATGAGTATGTGTTAATTTACAATAAGTGAACAGAGACATAAAGAAGATCGTTTATTAGAGTTGAAATAGACATAAGATATTGCGCTCACAAAAATAAAAAGAGTAAGAGTAGATATATATATATATATGTATATATATATATATATAAATTAATGCTGTAAATAATAACTGTGTCAATAAATTAGAAATAAAATTTAGTTCTTTTTTTATTTAGACCTCTATCCTTCACAAAATCAGATACGCCCCTCAGGNAATAAATTAGAAATAAAATTTAGTTCTTTTTTTATTTAGACCTCTATCCTTCACAAAATCAGATACGCCCCTCAGGCGGCCATATAACACTGGTGCCAGAAGTGGAATAGAGGCAATTATTAATTAGTTATTGCTAAATTAAGTTATACTGTAGGCAAGTAGTTAGTGATTTTAAAACAAATTAATAAATTGTAACAGATGTGTGTGAAAATAATTAAGACTGTTTTGTACCACTGACGCAGTGAATGTTAACAAGGAAAATGTCTGCAGAACTGGAACATTGCGAGCACTGATTGAGGGGCTGAGTAAGCAAGTGAGAGCAGATGAAAATAGGGTAAGCGGAACTGTAAATAGCAAGTTAACTGATGTAAGTGATTTGGTGGATAATAAAATAGACNAATAAATTAGAAATAAAATTTAGTTCTTTTTTTATTTAGACCTCTATCCTTCACAAAATCAGATACGCCCCTCAGTCGGCCATATAACACTGGTGCCAGAAGTGGAATAGAGGCAATTATTAATTAGTTATTGCTAAATTAAGTTATACTATAGGCAAGTAGTTAGTGATTTTTAAAAAAATTAATAAATTGTGACAGATGTGTGTGAAAATAATTAAGACTGCTTTGTACCACTGACGCAGTGAATGTTGACAAGGAAAATGTCTGCAGAACTGGAAGCACTGCGAGCACTGATTGAGGGGCTGAATAAGCAAGTGAGAGAAGATGAAAATAGGGTAAGCGGAACTGTAAATAGCAAGTTAACTGATGTAAGTGATTTGGTGGATAATAAAATAGACACTGTAGATTAAAATGTTGACAGGAAAATAGAAGGCGTTAGCGAGTTAGTGAATATGAAAATGGACAGTGTAAATGATATAGTGGACAGTGTAAATGACAGGATAGACAGTATCAGTGGAAGAATGGACAGTGTAAGTGAAAGGATGGACAGTGTAGAGAATTAAATGAAACAGAATATCAGTGCAAAGGAGAAGCAGTTGGAGGAATTTCTTCAGCAGCATAATTATACTACCACCACATCGACAGCCGAGAAAAGTGAAGAAGCAGTGCAAGTCTAAATCAATACAGCAACCTCGGAGGAGAGTAAGAAGATCTGCGGCATTGATTTCGCGCAGCCAGCAGCGGAGAAGGGGATGTCAATTAAGCCCACCCCTTACGATGGTCAAACTTCATGGCGGGAGTACCAACACCAGTCTGAAAAAGTCGCCACCCTGAATGGCTGGTCAGCCGAACAGCTGGCTTACTATCTCGTTGCTGTACTGAGAGACCCTGCACTCAGTATAATACAATCTCTGCCAGAGCAACATTGAATGGAGTACCCAACTCTGGTGTTGGCCTTAGAGCTACGTTTTGGCGATAGACTCCTATGACATGCCCACCATGCACAACTGCGAAGCCATACCGAGTGACCAGGGATGCCACTTCAGGAGGTATGGCAAGACATCGTGCGGTTATTTCAACAATCTCTGGAAGGGTGCTCCGAGGAGGCGCGCGACATGATCGCAGTCGGCTTCTTCGTCGATGCAATCGCCGACACAGAGGTACGGCAAGCAGTACGCCTGGCTGCACCTCACAACATACAGGACCCCCTGGCACGAGCACTGGAGGTGGAGTCAGCAAGACANACCCCCTGGCACGAGCACTGGAGGTGGAATCAGCAAGACAGGGGACCGCACCACGATGTTCGGTACGAGCAGTGGCGCTGAACGAAGACGAAGAAGAAAGAATAACGAAGACACCGAAGGAGTTGCAGACGACTATGAGAGACATTGCTTCCAGAATCTGGGCTACAGAGCCTCGCAGTCCCCTCCCAAACAGCCGGACTGTTGGTCATGTAGACAGCCGGACCACCTGAGAGCAACAGCAGCAGCAGAAGCAACAGCTAGAAAAGCGGCAGCTAGAGGCAGGTGAGAAAACAGCACGTTAGGGAAACTTGTAAACACCGATCCTAGGGGGCAAGGTCGATGACTGCCGGAGGGAAGGCCCCAATGTTCTTACATGTATGGTCACTGAAACAGGACTGGGATGAATAACTTGTTGAAGGGAGCCTGAATGATGTTCCTTGCCAGATGGTCGTCGATACTGGGGGGACCATAACATTAGTAAGACCAAACACCCTCGGGCCTTGCCCCCAGCGATCGCCCGACGACAGCATGAAATGGTGCTATATGACTACCATGACAGGCGAGACCACGCCAATTATCTGTAAGAGAAAAGTGATCTTGAAGCTTGGTGACATTAGCATAGAGTAAGATGTATACATGGCATAAATAGAAAATAAATGTCTTTTTGGGCTTTATGTACTATGTAGGCTGGAGTGCTGTAACAATGCTCGACTTGGTGTGCTAAAAGTAGGCAGTACAGAGTTGGTGGTATCAACACAGCCTGATTTGTTCTCCCCAATGAGCTGCCCAGTAGTATGTTGTAAATCCACTGTGCTGCCCGCTTCTAGTGAAATTATCATTCCAGGCAGATGTCAAGGAATGTTTGTCAGATGTTTGGGTCTAATTGAGATAGCAGAAAGGATTGGCGTCCTACCAGGTAAAGTCGTTGTAGCAAGGATTTTGGTATGTTCTAATTCTGGCAGTTTTCCAGTTATAATTAAAAATTTGTCCAATAGTGCCATTCGTCTTGAGGAAGAGGTCGTGATAGTTATTTGCAAGCAGGTCACACATGTACTTCCAAACTTCCAGAAGATTCTAGAGTAAAGCAAATAGAATGTAATTTACTAACTATGCTGGGGAACTTCTAGTGAGAACTAAATAAAATCTTAACTGGCAACAGTAGAATGCTATCACTGAATTACTGCAGAGAAATAGGGATGCCTTATCATGTGGACCAAATGACCTTGGAAGGACTAACATGACCTGCCATCACATTAATACAGGAGATGCTATAACCATAAAGCCACCCTAAGACGACTGCCTCTAGTTTCGTATGAAGCAGTTGAGGGAATTCTGAAGGAAATGAAGTATCTAGATGTGATAGAGCCATCAGCTAGTCCATGATCATCCCCCATAATTATTGTTAAAAAAAAGTTTGCTTTTTAAAATTTTAAGTAGATTATCGTTATCTTAATAATGTGACAAAGAAATACTATTGTCCACTTCCAAGGATAGATGACACATTAAACAGCCTAGCAGGTTCGTGATGGTTTTCTACTTTGGACATGAAGAGTAGGTACTGGCAGTGCGAGGTAGCTCCAGAGAACCAAGAGAAGACAGCATTTTCTGTCCAAGGGAAAGGAATCTGGTAGTTTAAATGTATGACTTTTGGGCTATGTAATGCCCCTGCTACCATCGAATGCTTTANTAAATGTATGACTTTTGGGCTATGTAATGCCCCTGCTACCATCGAATGCTTTATTGAAAAATCCTGCATTTATATATCTCTGTAAGGTTTACCTAGATGGCATTTTTATGACAGGAAGGACATTTGAAGAGCACCTATNCCTGCATTTATATATCTCTGTAAGGTTTACCTAGATGGCATTTTTATGACAGGAAGGACATTTGAAGAGCACCTATCACTCTTATACTCTGTATTCCTGAAAGTGGCCGCAGCCAACTTGAAACTGGTTCCTGTGCCACCTGTTCCAAAATAATACAAATTTCTTGGGACATGTGTTGGCCCATGGATCGAAACAGACCCCGAGAAGACCAAAGCAATAATAAATTTGCCGACACCAACTGACAAAACTGAACTGTGGAGTTTTCTGGGATTATGTCCCTTTTAACATCGATTTCTACCTGGGTTCGCCACGATCGCCAAGCCACTACATGAACAGACTGAGGTGAAAAGGAGATTTTATTGGACCATTGAGTGTGATAATAATTTTAGTAAACTAAACAAAATTCTGATATCACCACCAATCCTGGGTTTCCCGAAATTTGAGGGTGTATTCATTTTTCACACTGATGCTAGCGATGCATGCATTGAAGCTATGTTATCTCAGGTTTATTACGGGAAGGAAAGACCAATAGAACACTTCAGTAAGGTATTGCATAAGCCCGAGAGAAATTACAGTGTCATTTGAAGGGAGCTTCTGCCCATGATGAAGGCAATTTCACACTTCCACCCGTACCTTTATGGCAGACATTTTATTCTAAGAACTGACCGATCTTTATTATGCTGGCTACTAAATTTCAAGAACCCCGAAGGTCAAATAGCCCTGTGGATACAGCATTTTTAAGAATATGACTTTGAAATGCAATACAGATTTGGATGCTTTCACAGCAATGCAGATACATTGTATGGGTGGTCATGCGAGCCATTTTGTCGTCATTGCGAATGCCAGGAAGAAAATAGTGGTGAATCGCCGAGTTATGGAGTACAAGAATTGAAGGTTCTTTATCTTGTGATAGGTCACCTACCAGTAGTCATGAAGGTATTAGGGAATATCAGCTTAGTGATCCCACTCTGTAGCCATTATTAAAGTGGAAATAAGTTGGCAGTCGGCCATAATAGGAAGAGATATCTAGCCTGAGCGCAGCAGTCAAAGCATGCTGGGCACAATACAATTCCCTTGTACTGAAGAGTAGTGTATTTTACAGAAACTGGGAAAGTAATGATGGAAAGCACACGNGGCACAATACAATTCCCTTGTACTGAAGAGTAGTGTATTTTACAGAAACTGGGAAAGTAATGATGGAAAGCACACGCATTTACAGTTGGTCCTCCCAGAATGCAGGGTTCCAGAAATCTTAAAGGAATTGCTAAATGCGATAACCAGTGGGCACTTTGGTGTTAATAAGACCCTCGACATAGTTATACTAAGGTACTACTGGATTCATTGTCAGGAGGGCGTTGAGAAGTGGTGTCGATTGTGCGACATATGCTCTGCAAAGAAGGGTCNGGCACAATACAATTCCCTTGTACTGAAGAGTAGTGTATTTTACAGAAACTGGGAAAGTAATGATGGAAAGCACACACATTTACAGTTGGTCCTCCCAGAATGCAGGGTTCCAGAAATCTTAAAGGAATTGCTAAATGCGATAACCAGTGGGCACTTTGGTGTTAATAAGACCCTCGACATAGTTATACTAAGATACTACTGGATTCATTGTCAGGAGGGCGTTGAGAAGTGGTGTCGATTGTGCGACATATGCTCTGCAAAGAAGGGTCCAAGGACCAGAAGAGAAGACCACCTCCAGAAATACAATGTTGGAGCCCCATTCAAGAGGATGGCAGTAGTTATTCTGGGCCCCTTGCCCATCACAAAGAGATGTAATTGGTATCTACTGGTGGCCCAATATTGCTTTACTTAGTGCCCTAAGGTCATTCCCCTCTCAAACCAAGAAGCTTTTACTGGGGCCGATGCACTTATAAAGTCTGTCTTCTCGAGGTTCTGGGTGCCATAAGAACTCCATTCTGATCAGTTAAGAAACTTTGAGACTGTGATGTTCCAGGAGGTAACAAAGATTCTGGGGATGAAAAAGACTAGGACTACAGCCGTACACCATCAGTCGGAAGGAATAGTCGAGAGGCTTAACCGCACTCTTGAGCAATACATGTTGATCTTTGTGGCAGACAACCAAAAGGACTGGGATTCAAAGGTACCATTATTTATTTTTGCTTGCTGNAAGGACTGGGATTCAAAGGTACCATTATTTATTTTTGCTTGCTGATCAGCAGTTCACGAGTCCATAAGTGTAACACCATCAACGATGCTGTTTGGAAGAGAGTTACGCCTCCCCAGTGATCTGTTTGGGCGACCTACAGAAGAGGAAGCTGCAGCCCCTTATTGCGCCAACGAATTATCTAACTTATTTGTTGGCATTCATGANGGCGACCTACAGAAGAGGAAGCTGCAGCCCCTTATTGCGCCAACGAATTATCTAACTTATTTGTTGGCATTCATGATTTTGCTCGACAGCATATGAGAATAAATACTGACTGGATGAAGACGCATTATAATAGGAGAATGTCAGGAGAGGTATTTCAAGAAAGACAACAGGTGTGGCTGTACAACCCATAGAGGAGAAAAGGGTGNATAGGAGAATGTCAGGAGAGGTATTTCAAGAAAGACAACAGGTGTGGCTGTACAACCCATAGAGGAGAAAAGGGTACTACGCGAAGCTACAGAAATGTTGGGAAGGCCCCTAAAGTATTCTGAATAAGGACAATGACATGGTCTTTTGGATTTGTCGTTAAGNCTACAGAAATGTTGGGAAGGCCCCTAAAGTATTCTGAATAAGGACAATGACATGGTCTTTTGGATTTGTCGTTAAGGCCCTCGGGCGAAGTCGAAGGTTGTACACATCGACGGACTGGTACTATACGATGGTTCGGATGTTGCAGTGTCTGTTCGGGACGAACAGACTTGAGGAGGGGCTCGCTGCTTTGCATACCGCACATGTGAGTGGAAGTGAAGGACAGTAGTTATATGATAGTGGCGGCAGCAAGTCAAAGTATTGTTTTGAATGACAGGTGAGCGCTCAAATTGAAATGTATGTTAATTAATATAATTCAATTCCACTGATAGACTTTAGGAAGTTAACATAGTCCAATATAAGTATAACGAAAATGCATGTATGTCACCTTGCTATTTAATATATATGTTATTTAATTTAAGTAGTTTTAATATTGTAATTTAATAATGTATTTAATACAGTCTAAATTTTGCAATAAAATTAAAATCAGAGTAAAAATTAATATATAAAAGTGGAACAAATTGTAATAAAACGCACTTAAAAAATAACAGATTCCCTCATTTTTTAAACATTTTCCTTTGACGAACCAACACCCCCCCTACATTAAAAATCATCCCTTAAAAAAAAACTAACTCACAATTACAGAAATGTATGTTCTATGAAAGGAAACCTGGAATATGGTGTTTCGAGTTTCGTACGTCTTACTGAAGAATTAAATTAAAATGAGTCTTTGGTGTAACAGAAAATGCCCCCTTTTTTCCTGAAAAAAAAAACCGNCTTACTGAAGAATTAAATTAAAATGAGTCTTTGGTGTAACAGAAAATGCCCCCTTTTTTCCTGAAAAAAAAAACCTTTTTGGAAACTGGTTTTAATTAAATTTCAGGGCACAAATGCATCTCAGAAAGAAAACGTATTCTAACAAGTTGAATGTTTTGAAAAATAACGGATGTGTTTCGGTGCAAATAAAACTCATGATATATTCTTACTTTGCCACTTGGCTTTTACTATTTGGTGAACAACTATTTTAAGGTCATTAGACAACTTAAAATACAGATTGTGTGGCGAGATCAGCAGTGATTTNCTTACTGAAGAATTAAATTAAAATGAGTCTTTGGTGTAACAGAAAATGCCCCCTTTTTTCCTGAAAAAAAAAACCGTTTTGGAAACTGGTTTTAATTAAATTTCAGGGCACAAATGCATCTCAGAAAGAAAACGTATTCTAACAAGTTGAATGTTTTGAAAAATAACGGATGTGTTTCGGTGCAAATAAAACTCATGATATATTCTTACTTTGCCACTTGGCTTTTCCTATTTGGTGAACAACTATTTTAAGGTCATTAGACAACTTAAAATACAGATTGTGTGGCGAGATCAGCAGTGATTTAGCAAGCGGAGTCATATCTACTGATATCGGTCTTCGTAGCTTATGTGTATTGTAGGATATTCCGAAGTCAGCTTATATTCTTATTATCATTTATGGTCTTCGTATTTATAGTTACTGAGCGAGTAGTGACATACTGTATTGTAGGATATTCCGAAGTCAGCTGATATTCTTATTTTCATTTATGGTCTTCGTATTTATAATTACTGAGCGAGTAGTGACATACTGTATTGTTAATTACATTCAGGAGCACTACAGGATGGCTTACGAGGTTTTTATTACGAACGCAAGCTCTCACAAACCTCTGCTATACAATTATAAACAATTGTAAAGATGAAATAAATATAATTAATGTTCCAAACAAATGCATAAAATTCATTTTTCTGTTTTTATACTTAAGGAAAACGTGTATTTTTACATTATCACCCCTTAAATGCCCCAATTGTTTCTACATTGGAAAATTATTATTTCAGTAGGTATCAAAAATTTTTACGGAAAAACTTCGACGAAGTGGGCAAGGTTTAAAAGAAATAGGCCTGGGCCCTACAAATTAATATGTATCTGTCCTTNATTATAAACATTGTAACCAAAATACCTGATATTCGACGAAGTGGGCAAGGTTTAAAAGAAATAGGCCTGGGCCCTACAAATTAATATGTATCTGTCCTTTCGGCAATCTTATCTTGCAATACTGTAAACTAGACCCTATAAAACAGAATATTTATCATTTAATCTCGAGTAAGAAAAATTTTAAAAGTCACATTTCATTTTATTATGGGCAGAATGTAATTTCAAATATAATATAAGGAAACTTTCTTGTTCTGGAAAGTTTTAACATATTCAAAATATTTACAAAAGGATTTTATATTTGTAAACATTAAAAAAACACTTTCCAAGTAACTGTTCTGTTTTTATCGAAGTTTTTGAAAAAAAAAAATATCTGAACTTATTGAATTAAATTAAATTATATATTCTCCTTTAACCTCACAAATGTTAGAAGACGTTATCTTCGCCATACTGTAGGTCTGTTTCACAGAGTTTACAAGAGCCTTCGGCATGTCTCATCTCGGGGCTTGTTTCCAAAAAATCTACGTAAGTAAAGATTTCCCTGTACGTTCTCAAAAGTCTTCAAATATATTTCCACTAACAATTCTTAATTTTTCTATCGTCCCCACTTTTGCGTTAATGTTTTTTACCCCACTGAACACCATATTCCTTTTTTCCAATGCACCACTAAGAACTAAAACACGGAAATTTTTCCGACGTTTTCTCGTGAACCTCAGATAAAAATACTTTCACACATGCTCAAAGACAAAAATCCGACTGTATTTTTTAAACTAGTGGGAAAGTAAACTTGTCATGTAAGCTCTATGATACGGAATATGTTTATTTGACGCAAAAGTGAGTAATTTACATCTGCAGTGAAATGTTGCGTAGCGTCACTCGGGTTTCCTAACTCATGTTCCTCCTCCCCCCACCGGCCGCTTTTGTTTGGTAGACTCTGTGAAATACGAGAACATAGTGTCATGTTCCACGGTTAAACACGCAGTTGGCTTTGAGGGTTATGAAACCGCACTGGCGTGTAGCTACGCATTCCCCTGTTTTTAAACCATGTTCACGCATACGAAATACGCAGTGTAGTTATACTCTATTGCAATTAAATCTCATATAAAGATATGCTACGAATTCTCTTATGGAGATTAATAAATAACGCACTAATCACAGCAGCACTTACAATTATCTACATAAAATTGTAATATTATCCATAAATATCCCGCTTACCTGGAGCTTTATTGGAAGCCTGAGGCTTTGATGTAGGGCCTAAGTAGAAATAAAGACACGGACACACGTGTCGAATGCCCCGAAGCCTCTATAACAAAGTAATGACCAAGCAGACATGCAGTGTGCAAACACGCGAACTAAGAAGCAGCGGCTGTAATTTTTCGGCACAAAACTCAATAATAAATTACTATGTTTCCTAAATTGCTTAAAAATAAATGTACTTGAATTTTCATGCCTAATTATTATTCCAGAAAAGCCTCTATTAACCATTATTACTTTCGAAAATATAAACTTTAGAGAATAATCAATATTATGCCAATGGTTATTCGTAACTGCAAATTTTTGTAATAGCAATCGTGCCTATATCTGACGGCAGTGTTCGAAAATATTTCCTGTTATCTAAAACTTTTCATATCTCTTCATGCCATATCGAAGCAGGCCGTTTTATATATTTGTGTGGTTTATTCATTTACATTAATAAATTACTATTGCCCATTTAAACTATAGAGCCAAAATATTTATATAATATCATGTTCATTTTTTAGTTTATGGTCGTTTTCCACAGCTTGTCAAGGAGTAAACTTCCTTTATTTGCATATTTTTTGTACTGCCCTCGGATACTTCAGGATACGTTAGGTTAGGCTAAATTTGGAAGGTTATTTCAGTTTAGTGTAGGGTAGTTTAACAATGTTTCAAAAATAGCTCTGCTCTCTGATAGGAGTACAGACAAGGGGAGACAAGCCAAGACAGGAAATAATAGGTTCTGACTTGTCCTAACAAGTTCCCATGAGCTTTCTACAAATACCCATTATTTGCACACACCAAAAAAATAACAAAGAAGTTAAAAAAAATAATATTAAATATACTTTTGTAAGAATTATTTCGTATCTACTTAACAGAACATTATTACATAAGAAATACGGGAGAATTATTACTTAAGATACAATAATAATTTTATTCAAAAACTTTGTTAATAAAAACACACAAAAAAATTTCAAACACTATAACATTATTTTTATTGGAAGTGTTTTTGATTTATTTTTACTGCAACTTCCGTGCTTACAGTAATGCACTCTGCCTCATTTTAACTCTTTGGTCTGATTTCATTTCTACTTCAGGTATGAAAGACGCCGCTCCGCTGTTCTCACGCTATAAATGCTTGTCGCCTCTAGTGGAATTTACCTTCACCTTTCGATGTTTTCTCCACAAAATATTTATTTAATTGTAACTGCAAGGTGAGAAAGACAATTATTTTTTTTATCAGAAACAGGATATTAAGCGAAAGGGAAAAGTAGGTATAAGAGCTAAAAATCAAAAGGAAAAATTTCAAAGGAAAATTGTTGCTTTCACTATTATATGTAAAGTATATTGATAAAAAGCAAACAAAAACTTTCTGATAGGTATTATGTCATTTCACAATAACATTAAAAAATACAGGTTGTGTCGATTAATGGAAGTATAACCAGGGTGTGGACAGTACGCAGCAATATAAGTAATTCGTAAGAACATTCTAGGTTTGATGGTTCCCGACGTAAGGCCTTGCCTGTTCGTGTCACTGCAGTCCTGCTTCTGTTCAAGTAGTGATTAATTCTTACTACTAGAGGTACTGTAAATGCCCATATTGCATATGAATGCACGCCTGCACACGTCGCATTAGTGATTGTCTTAAAACGTTCAAACACCTCAGGTCTGCCACGGATTTGCTGACAACCATGTTTCACACGCAATGTCCGTAACAGGTTTTGCGTTAACTATGGCAGCAACTTCGGATTGTTCGGGTACGCCAACTTTTTGAATTATTCTTCTACCAGCATCGTAGGTTCCATCGTTTCTTGTTATGAGACAACCTCCATCTTTATTTTTGTCAAGACGCAGCTTGAGGCTACTCTGTCCTAATTTCGACACGCTGTAACTCATTCTCGATGGTCGACGATAAATTAATCGAGTCTCTGTCGGAACCACTCATTATATATGGGTCAGTCAGTAACGATCGTCAAAAATTCATACTTCTCTTTCCAGCAAAAGGCTGGAAAGACTCTTGAAATCTGATAGCACCTAGTCTGTATTTACATGATCTTCTTAAACATTTCGCAAATTTGATATCGTCCATGCGAAACAACAACAACATGTTTGCATTGTCATGGAGCAGCTGTTTGGGTATGCGCGAATAAGTCTGGCCGGAATTCTAACTATGTGGAAATCGCAATACTCTGAAGAGTGTTATCAGATTCAGCAAAGATATCGCCTTTACGAAGCTGGATACTATCGGACTGATGCTCGGGTTCGAGCCACACATCTACGATGCTGACAAAACACACGAGTCGTCACGACCCGTAAATATTTTGCAGACCAATGAGATATGATTGAAAATAAATTTAGAAAGTGGCACATACTCCAATGGTAGGCCGAACAATGCGCTGCACGAATTTTTGCCTATGGTTGCAAAGCATTATTCATATTCCAGTCGTTGCGTAGAGAGCACACGAGGTGGTCGTGACAATCGTCGAACAACACGGAGAGTTGGTGATCTTTCGAAACAAATAAATCAAACTACGCCTACATTTCAGAAGATAGGAATAGGATTTACAGCGAACGGAAGCAACAAAACAAAGTGCCAGACAATACCTGCAGTCAGTATGTTGCAGGTCTCCAAGAAGTTAACACATACCAGGGAGATTATCCTCCGCAGTCTCGGCTTTAAATACAATCGTCAAGGAAGTTTACCTAAACATTGAAGAGCCCGTCGTTTTTGAAGACAGCATAATGAAGGTGGATCTTCGTGTGTACCAGCCTTTCCTGATCGGACCACACGCACTACTATCAGAAGTTAGGATTGTGGTCCTCCAAGATATCTGCTCTCTTCCTTGCCAGTCTTTCCTGCGAATTAGGGGGACTCTAACGAAAGATGGAAAGTTCAACCTGGCATCAACGAAAATAACGACCAATGGAATTCTTCACCTGATCGATAGCATCGTGCATTTTATCAATGTAGTCGAAGTGGACCAGTCTCGAGATGTGGGCATAACCTCAATGATCAAAAATTACCTTTCACTCGTGCCAAATGAGCTGTCTGCAGCCAAGACGGCCGGCTGGGGAATCGAAGATGACTACAGTGTTCATATATACCATGGAGGCAAGTTATAAGTGTGCATTATGCTCTCCATGCTGTTGGGATTTACCAAAGTCTACAACCGAATTATCTTCAATTCGAAGCAGGAACTGGTGCTGCTTCTAGCTAATACGCATGCAGACACCATCGTGGGTATAAAAGAAAACCTGGAGACAGCGGAACTGAAACTACAGTCTATCAAATGGATGCTGCCTGATGTGCAGTTGAGCACTCCAGAGCGCATAAATGTTAAAGAGCGTGAAATATGGCTAAACGTCGATTTGGCTTTCTGGTCGTGGAGACTTAAGACATACCCCAGATTGTTAGCAATCTAGCTCATAAATTGGATGGTGAATTCTGGCTTTGCTTCTGAGAAACCGAGGTTCATCATCGTTGGGCTACAGACTGGAAGACAACACAACGTGAGAGTGAGTCGTTCGCAGTTCGACACATGTCAAATAGAAAATGTGAATATATCATTGAATAGCGAAAGCTATCAGTACGGTGACATGAACATGAACTTTGAAAATGGGCAGTACCTGCTGGCATATCAGATGTATGCTAAATTCCAAAATGCATATTATGGGTGCCTCCAATCCACGATACTGAGCCCTGACACTTTCAAGAGTTTGGCCGTGCTTATGATATTCGTTGTGAGTAAACAGGACGAGCATATTACCTCCTATATGATCGACTGCAGGATCTAATTCACTATGCATGTAAATATCCCTGCCAATATGTTAACATTTTGCAGAATACTTAATTACTGGCTTGTATCATACAATTGCCCAGACAAGACCATAAAAATACTGTCATGAGTACAGCTGAGTAAATATAAATAAAGCTGTTCACACACTAGAATGGTTTATTCATCTTCGAGCATCTTCAAATTCAAGATGTACTGTAATCTTCATGATTTACAAAGCCAAAATGGCCTCGCACTCAAGGAGATTACAGTGTCCTACAACGACGATGAAAAACACGAACCCACAACTTCCACCCGCCTTATTTGTGGAAACTGTTGGACCAGAAGAGCAAGAAAATAAAGCTCTTCTAACCAAGTACTATCACAGGCTGGAGTGGGGTAAAGACCAGATCCATACCACCAAGTGGGAAACGTGCTGCGAGACCTGCTGTTTTAGTACCCGAAGGCCCCGATTTACATAGCAGGACCTGCGCAGAAAAAATGGCTTAGAGACAAGTGTAAATTTGAAGACGAAATTATCGATGTACAGCCCGAGGGTAGATGTCCTCCACTTTGCAAGCTGACGAAACGTTTTGGTGATTTGCATCGTCATGTCTGCGACAGGTCAGAACCTGACTGGGCCTGCGCACTGAAAAACGTGCAGCTGCTGCGCAAATGGTATGCCTCGTACTTGGACTGGGAATAGGCTGCCTACAACTAGACACGAAGTCACCAAATCTTCTCGAAATGTGAGGGAATTTAGCTTTTTGTATAGTGGTACATGTAATATACATCCAAATCATACAGGCTGATTATTAAAGACTGACCCAACTTTGAAAGTATATAATATCAAAACCAAACGCTACAACCTTGGTTGACCAATCAAATGAACCGTTGCACTATGATGTTTGTTTACCATATATTCATAAATGTTCAATGTGACCACCACGAGTGGCCTGAAGGACATTTACATGCTTATCAAACTCGTTCCACACTCTTGTCAGCATGTCCGGTGTTACAGTTTAGATGGCGTCCGAAATTCTCGTTTTCAGGTCGTCAATGTTAGCCGGCAATGGTGGACGAAACACTTGATCCTTTATGTATCGCCATAGAAAAAAAGTCGCAGAGGTAGGTTCCGGGCTTCTTGGGAGCCAGTGATTAAGAGCCTGGTCACCAGCTGCTCCTCGACCAATCCAGCGATGCAGCAACGTCTCGTTCAGGTATCTGCGAACAGCTGGGTGCCAATGGGGTGGAGCACAATCCTGCTGGAAAATGAAATCCCCAGCCGCCTCTTCTAACTGAGGAAACAACCACTCTGTAAGCAAGTCTAAATAAGGGATTCCAGTAATAATGAATTCGTGAAAAAAGAAAGGGCCGAAAACAGTGTCTTTTGATACAGCGCAAAACACGTTCACTTTGGGGGAAGCGCGCTCGTGTTCGGTGGTTTTATGTGGAGGCTCCTGACCCTGGAACGTCGCTTCATCGCTAAAAACCAGCTTCTATATGAAGGCATCGTCTGCCTCGTTCTGGGCCCATAAGGGAAGCATCAGACCATCCCCTTCATATTGACATGTTGAATACGAGCTCGCTACCCCCTCACCACCTGAAACCGAGAGTTAGGAACGCCATCCAAACCGTAACACCGTACATGCTGACAAGAGCGTGGAACGAGTTTGACTATCGCAAAGATGTCGTTCGGGCTGCTTACAGTGGTCACATTGAACATTTATGAATGCATGGTAAACAAACTTCATGGTTCCATGGTTCATTTGATTGGTCAATCAAAGTTGTTGGTTGTTTGGTTTTGATATTATAGACCTTCAAAGTTGGTGTATAATTTATACTTAGCCTTGATGAAAGTGAGAAAAATCGGCTAGCTCCTTTAGTCACCGCCTAGAGGTTTGATCATCAACATGACTGCATTGTGTCCTACGAAAAATTATGCAAGCACCGTGCCAGACTACATTAGCTTGGAGTACAGTTTCATCGCAGAAGATGGATTTCTGCGCACCTGCACAGAGATCTACGATGGTAGATGCATGCTGCACTGGCGATTCGCATATTTTCCAATCATCTACGAACCAAGGTAGATTCATTAGGACTGTCCAGGAGCATCAGCGTGCGTCGTGTTTCACATGAGGCTGAAGACGCAGCTTCGCTGCACCATGGACCAAATCATCGCCCCGGCACATCCTCATGCTATCAATCATCCATGTGCCAGACTGTGATGTGGATTCGATCCAGGCGGGGCACGAACCATCGGTCCACTCCCAGCAACCTGGGTTCCAGAAAGATGCGGCCAGCTAGACTACCAGACACTGCCGAGTGTATAACCGATGCCAAGCTTTCGTGTCAGTACCCATCATAGATGATTCTGCCTCTGGTTCAAGAGATGAACCTCCACCCACTAGTCGACACCCAACAATGTATACTTCTGAGGATGCTGATGGCTGTTCTGATACCGACAGACATGATGTCGATGAACCGTATGTTGGTACTAGTATCATAGAGCCGTCGATCAAAAAGGAGTAAAGACTACACTACAATGATAATGTGATGGATGGGGAATAAGAAATAAGTACTGCTGCTGCTTGTGTCGAAGGTCTTCGTAGCGACCCTGTGATTTGTGCGGCCCTTCGTAGAGCACTGATACCTACTGATACTAAAAATAAATCGATAGTAGATATTGCATGGCTTAGAGGAGGTCGAGCGTATATGAGTAATTGACCAATTAAATAACCAATAAAAAAATTGTTAAGGGTCAGTCGTAGTGGGTTTCCAGAAATGTACGGTTTTAATAGTAATTTGTAAAAAAATTTATAAAATGTTTTAATAAACTTTTAATAAACTGTTTAACATTTTATAATATTAAAACAAATAAGGTTTAAGTACATTAAGGTCATGGGTCAAGGTCATCCATTTCCAAGATGACGGTTGGGTGACGTCACAACATGACGGCCGGCCGGGTCCTGCTCCTGCCCCCACCCCCTACCTTCTCAAGGCTCTTTCCTCAGACTTCCCTTAATCATTTTACTTTCATCACACCAAACTTAAAAAGTGTTTGACTCTTACAAGTAGCTGCAAAATGAGATTATTATCTAACACAGTCAGAGTACAATTTCCTGCTCGACTATGCAGCAGAGAAATAAACCACTCAAGCGCTAAATTCTGATCGTAAACGCTTGAAATTTAATACCTATCTACCAAACTATGGTTCAATCGCAAAAAGACATCTGAAACCTATCCCGTCAAATTGTTTTGTGATCCATTCTCTATCAACAAAAGAAAATGTCCGTTATAACAAGGTAGCACTCTGTTTGTAATAAAGCAGAAACATTTAGTTATTATTAAGAACAATTATTATTACATTCCTAATTTTTGTCATATTGCTATCCTGCTTAGGGCCTATGTTTGAGTACATCGACTGCTTCACACCATCACGTTACAGGTTTAGGCTTTTTTTTGCTGTAATCTGAATGATAATTCTCAACTTCCAAATGCATAATGTATTTCGTTTTATTGCAATGAGCGTCATGCACGTTGCAGAAAAGGGCTATGGTGGTGTAGTGGTATGACTACTCGCCTCCCACATAGGCGAAACAAGTTCGATCCCCGTCGGGATCACCCCAGATATTCGCATGTGGAAACCCTAACCGGACAATGCCGCTGGTCGGCAGGTTTTCTCATGATCTNCCACCCTGTCAAGACCAAGCATTCCGGAGCTGCTCCATACTCAACTCGCTTAACCCTCATCGGCTCTCAAGACCTCGATGTTAAGAGCCACCCAAATCGCTCCACTCACTCACTCATGTTGTAGAAAATTGATTCAATCGCGAACTCGCTGTATTGATAATGTATTTTATTATGTATTTTTCTAGCATCCACTCCGTATAAATGACCACGTGCTCCCTACAAAGTCCCGCTCCGCTTCACTAAACTATATTTCTCTAGTACTGATTTACGATTAAGCAAAAACAATGAGGCATCTTCGAATTTGTCGTATTATTTTTGGCATAAATACTGACATAAAAAATTTCAATCCTGCTTTCGAAGTTTGTCTTTTATTTGGGCCTATGAATTTTCGTGAATAAGTATCATAATCTGCTAATATCAAAGATTTTAAGGTTTGTATGTGTAATTTAATTAAAAGGGAAATAAACTTTACATGTGCATTCTCGAGTTGGTGTCATATTTCTTCTTTATTTGATTTATATTTGAGGCAGTGGTTTCCTTTCCTATTTACGTACTATACTGCAAATATAATAGCAAGATATTGTATTTTTTTGTACCGATTTCAGTATGTTAACTGAACATTGGTGTATTATCTGGAGAAGTTTATGACATTGGAAAACAATATCTCTGGATTGACTGATTACGTGCAACATACTGTAGTTCAACACAGACTAGCTTCTGACCATAGTAAAAAAAATTCCTTCGCTTGAAAAACATATGCATGACTGTGTGGTCTGGCAAAGAATCATGTTTTTAATGCAAAAATATTAGATTTCGTGTTTGTTTTTCAGGTTACTTTCAACTATATACTTCTAAAATTTGGAGGTAATGATAATGATTTTCGTGTAATAGTGATTTACAATGAAAGTTATGCAGCACCGCACGTCATGTGTGGTAAACATTTAATATAAAATATCAAAGAACTGCATTTGCTGAGGTATTCGCACAATGGAGCGAGGATCCGTATGGCAATTTGTTTTTTTTAATTAAAACTTTAATGATTTCATACATAAATAATGAAAAAATGTTTTTTTTACTACATTTGATAGAGGAATTATTAAAGATCAGATAAGAATGTTAAATATTTTCTAATCACTCTAAGAAAAATACATTTTAAGCTCAGTAGATTAAATTGTTGCATCCCGATACAGGCTGATGTTTCAAAGATGTAATTTATTTGAAGTCGGATATAGTTGTCCTAGCAAAGTGGTTGAATACTGTAGAATACGTTGATTTTTTAATAAATTCTATATTTTCTTATTATAACTGTTTTCTTATTTAGAGCAGCCATAGATTGGTTTAAAATATGTGTCGGTCGAAAAATATGATGTTTGAAACAAATGTTTTATTTTGTTTAATACCACCAAAATTTTTTATTTAAAAATTTAACTTCCCGAAATATTTGTAAGATGTCTACGTTTTGGAAGGGAAAATTCATTTATTTTGCTGGGAGGAGTAACAAAATTATTCTAGCCATGTTTGTGTTTTCTGCAGAGATCCCCTCCCACTCATTTCCCGTACACACTACTGGGTTGAAAAATATATATATGCTTGCAGTTGAAGGACTTGCAGACGCCGGAGCTGGAGTGATTGTTCCTGCTGTCATCACTGCGACGAAACAAAAAGAGCTGNTTTTTTATTTAAAAATTTAACTTCCCGAAATATTTGTAAGATGTCTACGTTTTGGAAGGGAAAATTCATTTATTTTGCTGGGAGAAGTAACAAAATTATTCTAGCCATGTTTGTGTTTTCTACAGAGATCCCCTCCCACTCATTTCCCGTACACACTACTGGGTTGAAAAAAATATATATGCTTTCAGTTGAAGGACTTGCAGACGCCGGAGCTGGAGTGATTGTTCCTGCTGTCATCACTGCGACGAAACAAAAAGAGCTGCCGCTTGGCAGGCGAGTGCGTTAACCACTCAGGCGCCCCGTCGCGGGGCGATGCGAGACGAGCGAGCGCGGTGCCATATCCGGCGGAGGTGGCGACACAATCACTCTTTCTGGCCTGTGATAATGGCGCGAGCCTGCCTAGCTCGCTTTCCCATTGTGGGACTCACCCGGAGCCCCAGCATCTCTGGAGCGGCGCAGCGGCGGGAGTAGTGAAAAAAAGAAGAGCTCTGCTCATTTGTTTAATGACAAACACACGCGCGCCGCGTTGCATTGTGGGCGCCAAGCGGCGCGGAAGTAAGGCGCATTGTTGCCGCGCTGGCGCGGCCGGGGATGTGGCAACAATGCGGGCAGGAAGGTGCAGATTGCGAGCCCGCCAGCGAGAGGCAAGGCGGCGATGCCTTTTGTCTCTTCTCCTTGCATATCATCTTTATTCTTTCCTTTCTTCGCTCGCTGCCCCTCTCTCCCTTTGCTGTGAACAGCAGCTAGGACCGAGACGAAATAACCGCTGAATTACTGATATCTGCAAGGCGTTTACGATGATGTCGTCAATAGTGAGACCTCGTCGATGTTATGAAGTACACCTAAAACTTCATCAATGTTTATGATTTTGTTCTCTAATTTGTATAACTTGAAGAGGCAGAAAAATTAACGAATCCATCTGGAAATAGCTTGAATCTCAAGCCTGATTTTCTCAAGAAGTATCGTAAGGAATCGAATAGAGTGGTTTTATTACTATGGCAATGCCCCTGAGAAAATCACAAAGGCTCAAGTACACAGATTACTTTTAATTCCGGCCTACGAAGTCTCCGANAGAAGTATCGTAAGGAATCGAATAGAGTGGTTTTATTTTATGGCAATGCCCCTGAGAAAATCACAAAGGCTCAAGTACACAGATTACTTTTAATTCCGGCCTACGAAGTCTCCGAACCCATGACATTCTGCGATCTATAGTGGTTATAACTAAGATTTCTGAAACATTCTAGGTGACAAGGCCAAAACAATGCCTTGAGAACCACATCACCAAAACATGTGGAATCAGTTACGAGGAAAATATGGCTTATTACTAAAGCAGTATTCAATAGTGTGAAAGGTATTAACCGCCGTAAATCCCAGTCTACAATAAAATGTTACCACGAATTTCTCGCAGTCGTAAATTAATGAAGAAGAGGGTATTCAATAATTACTGTACATTAAAGCAGCGAAATAAATTTTTTAATAGAGCTTAAGTATACACTAGTGGAAATTAACTGAAGAACATCTAGTAAACATCGTACAGTCCAAACTGGTTAAACAACAAAAAACTGTTTGTGTGAGAGGGTACGAGCACCACTCGCCTGTGCCAGTCTGCAGCCATTAAACCCACTGCCTTATCGCAGATCGTCTGACAATAGGATGAGTGCAGTTGGCTGTGCGATTTCATTGCGTGTGTATCACAGAGTGTGTCTGCAATGCCTAGAAGACGACGGTGAGCACCAATTGAATCAAGGAACTTTGAATGTGGTTGTATAGTGGGCCTCCGAGAGGGTGGCTGGACGTTGCGCAGAAATGCCACTCACTTGGGGCATGACGTGCCAGTGGCCCATCGGTGGTGGAGAAGATGAGTGACAAAGAGTCCCTAACCTTGCCCCACCAATGCCACCTCGTTGCAATAATGAGCGCCTGGACATAAGGATCCCTGACTGACAGAACAGAAATCGCACATGCAATCTCAGATACTGTGCCCCCCCCACCCCCCACAGTATTTGCTTGCTCAAAACAAACATACGACGGATTGTTGGGGGCATAATTATGTTCTCTTGTTTCTCTGGCATATTTACCCCTGATACATGCTCATCGTCGTGGACATCTCCGATAGTATCAGGAGAGAGTGTTGGAGAGGCAAATGGAGAGGAGTGGTGTTCAGTGATGATTGATATTTTTGCTTTGGACAAAGTGATAACCAAGTTGCGTTCGTAGACGTGCAGGCGAGCGGAACGATACATCGTTTGTTCGCATTCGCCATACCAAACCCACACCATGGATTATGTCATGGGGTGCCATAAGTTACATATCCCGATCGCCTCTGGTATTCATTCAGGCCAAGCATGACGAGTACGTCGCACATCCATGATATTGTCAATCCTGCCTTCCAAACATACAATATATGAACACACTGCAGGAACCAATCTTCCAGCACGATAACGCACATATCCATGTCGCTAGGGCAGTACAGCGTATTCTACACAGTGTAGGCTTGCTACCTTGGCCTGCTTTATCTCCAGACTCCAACCCCATCGAAGCGCAGCGCCTTACGTCCAGCTCAGCAGCAGACGTGAGCTACAATATCTCAGAGAGCAATTCGGCATTTATACGACATGTTACATGCTAGAACTGCTGAATGTGTCTGCTGGAGTGAGTGAAGAGATTTTGGCGGCTCTTAATATCTATGTCTCGAGAGCCGATGAGGGTGAAGCCTGGTGAGTATGGAGCAGCACCAGAATGAAGGGGTGGTAGGAACAGAAGATTCCCGACAAAACCCACCAACCAATGGCATCGCCCGGCACGATTCCCACATGCAAAAATTCAACAATTCACCAGCGGGAAGCAACCCCGCCCGGAATCGAACCCGGTTCGCCTAGGTGGGATTCAAGTAGTTTAACCACTACACCACCATGACCCCGTGTCTGCTGGGTGTGCTGCATTTCTGGATGTCCCACGGACTTGATGTTTTGATCAGTCCCAAATTCCACTTCCTTCTTCTTTTACGCCAACTTTGTNTTTCTGGATGTCCCACGGACTTGATGTTTTGATCAGTCCCAAATTCCACTTCCTTCTTCTTTTACGCCAACTTTGGGGCAGGGATGTTCCTATGGAGTGTTTTAAAATACATTTACATTAGCGGGCCTTAAGAAAATTCTGAAATACTTAAAGAGATCGAGACATATTATGGTTGCCGACAACATAGGTACCAGGAAGCATTATACAGAATGAAACTGGATAACGTTTAAAGCTTTTCGTCATATTGCAGGGGGTGTTGAGAAGAGTATAATGATATAGCATACTTTGGGCCACAGCAGCTGGGAAGTACCTGAAAATCGACGCAAAATTTGCGTTCTGTAAGGTTTGCAACCTGCATTGAAGTAGCGACAACTCGCGCTGTGCGCAGTCCACCAGCGCGTCAAGTAGGGCGAGCTGACTGACCGGTCCTCTAAGTGAGCTTCTGTGTGTCAGTGAGCATAGGCATTTAATTGTAAAAGCTTTTAGTTGTTTGTAGTAAAACAAAAAACAAAAAAATAATTACAAACATAAGAACAGTTTATCTTCGGCGACATTACATTAATGGAAACATCGCACAAATTGATGTTATATGCAACAATTGTTCAAAACTTGCAACATTGGCTTGAATACACAGATTACTCCAACTTGCTACATCGTCACGAAGCCCTAAGAAAATGTATTGATTGGTTTGTATTTCTTGAGCAGCCGCAGTGATTCTAGCGACCACATCCTTTTCAGATTCCACGGGTGCACGGTAAATAAGATCTTTCGTGTAAGCTCAGAAAAAAATTAAAGTATACTGCCATATTTAAATCCAGTGACCATGCTGGCCAAATAACTGGTGTGCCATACCCTATCCACCACTGAGGTTATTCGTCATTCAAATGGTTTCAAACACTCAAACTGTAATGCACAGGCACGACATAATATTGCAACCACATGTCCAATCGTAAATAAATTGGAACATCGTCAAGAAATTTGGGTCATACTTCACACAAATAGATGTGGTAATTGTTTTGGTTTAATCGATTTAGCAAAATGTACGGCCAAATCACGTGGTTGACCACAATACCCACCCACTTGTCTCGACGCCCGTGTTCGTAGATAGCATTTAAGTTTGCATTGGCCAAGAACATGTTTTTTGAGTTGAAAAGACCCTCCTCAGTAAATGTGGCCTCGTCACTGTACATGACCAAAGAAGGGAAATCGGGTTCATGATGGCATTTGTCAAGATACTACTGGCAGTATCGGACTCGTGACTCGTTGTCTCGTGGGTACAACTTTTGGACCTTTTGCGTGTGTTATGGGTAAAGACCATGCTCATACCACACCCGCCAAACTGACATGCACGACACATCGAGTTGACCCACTACGCGGCGCGTGCTTGTACACGAAGGCGAGCTAACACTTCATCTTCAAGCTGGTGTTTTCGAACGTTTCGACGACGTCCGGCCCCTTAATGGCACCCAATCTGTAACAAATCATTCACGCACTTGACCTTACCTGTGCTGTACATTAATACATGAAGTGGCTACGCCTGTGTGTGTTTGCCGACCTTCATCATCCCTGTCTTATGGATGTGACGGTCCACGGACCCGCGCCGACTACCCGCCCGGGTCGGCGCCCGCCGCCTGCTAGTGGGAAACCTGCTTCCTTTGTGTACGTACTCTAAACGCACACAAAGGAAGCAGGTTTCCCGCTAGTCCGTGTGGGAGCAGCACACAGAAGACGCGGGCAAAGCAGGCAGACGAACCCTCCAGTACGCAGATCAAGCCTTGGGAGAAGGATGTATTAGAGTTCTTCGTCAAATGAAGAATTTTTCCATGTGGACAGTGTAACGTTAAAAGTACAAAGAAAGAGAACTGGAGTGCATCCGATAAACAGGAGCAGGTACAGGAGCAGGTATCCTTATGGCGAATATCATAATTTATTTATTGAACTGAAAAACCACAAGGAAAGATTTTCCCAGCATATGAGAATGTCGTATGAAACTTTCGATTACACATTAAGAAAAGTGGAACATCGCTTGACGAAGACATAGTGTAATTGGTACACACAACCTATTCTACCAGGAGGAAGGCTTGTATTACAGTAAGGTAAGTTACATTTATTGAAAAGATTCATTCCATGCTTAATAAAGCAAATAAAGAAAAAAGTGTAATTGGCACACATAATCTATTCTACCATAAGAAAGGCTTGTTTCACAGTAAGGTAAGTTGTATTTATTGAAANGTGTAATTGGCACACATAATCTATTCTACCATAAGAAAGGCTTGTTTCACAGTAAGGTAAGTTGTATTTATTGAAAGATTCATTCCATCTTTAATAAAGCAAACATTCATAATTGTAATAAATATTTAACCAACTACATGTGGTACAGATTAAGTACGTTACGTTGTCTTAAATGTCACCAATAGGCCCTATCCACGTGTCTAAATTATTATAAAACCATGGTTTCTCTAAATACGTATGAAAAGTATGTTGCACAGGAAGCTGTTAAAATGTATTGAAGCCTGTGGTATGTGTTGTTCGCACATTACCATAAGTAACGTTCTCGTGAGATGAAGAAAACTCCGGAGTAGCTGTAGTAAATACCTGCGTGGTGGACTCGGAGACACTAGCAGATTNTATAAATTGGTTGATGTACACCATGTCATTAAGTACGTTACGTTGTCTTAAATGTCACCAATAGGCCCTATCCACATGTCTAAATTATTATAAAACCATAGTTTCTCTAAATACGTATGAAAAGTATGTTGCACAGGAAGCTGTTAAAATGTATTGAAGCCTGCGGTATGTGTTGTTCGCACATTACCACAAGTAACGTTCTCGTGAGATGAAGAAAACTCCGGAGTAGCTATAGTAAATACCTGCGCGGTGGACTCGGAGACACTAGCAGATGAACGGTCCAAAGAATGCAGCTAGTGTGGAGATGAGAAACAATCATGGCGATATGCGAATTGTTCTACGAGTTTTTGCATCTTATTCCGAAACGACAACTTACGTGAGTCCGGTATTTCCCTGACATGGGGAAGTAAACTCTTAAAAAACCAAAGGTCTTCGCCATAATGCCATGATGCTTTTTCTTGAAGGTATTGCACCTTTTACTTTTCCAGATCTAACAAACCCTCATTAAATTTGTCTGTAAGTGTACTCTTCCTTTTCCTTGTTGGTGAAGATGAAGACACAGGTAGAGTTGAAGAATGTGTGGCAGTACTGTCATCGTTAACCGTTTGCAAGCAGTCTTCTATCTCGTGTTCAACAACCTCTCCATTGTCCCCTTTGTCAGAGATCGGTGAAGTTTCGGAACTAGGAAGCGAAGCGTCATCCGATTCGGCTGGTTGAGTAGGAGCAGCATTCTCCATCGAATTTGCAGATGTTATCTTAATTAAATACCTGAACTATGCCTTGCTGTAATAATATTCTTTAGGAAGAGCAGCGACTGAAAATATGGCCACTTTGTCACATGTTCGGAACCTACACCATCCCCTGAGCGCGATGGTGGAATTTTTCCCACGTATACAGCGAACTGATCCCTCAGATATTTCCACTTCCTTCTTGCGGTATATTCTGAATCACAAAATAACGAATCCTATACCAGTACTTGTTTGACTGTGTTCAAGTGGTAAAAAAGTTATGCATTTTGTATGTCACAGATATTTAATTTGGCATTACATGAAAAAGTTGTTCTGCATTAAGACATTTTGGAACCTTATGAGAGTAGTAATTGAATTTAAAAATTCCCTTAAATATGTGAAAAATACTTCTTACGTTTACTTTCAATTGTTTTCGTAGCTTCATAATAATACTATTTTGTGCAGTGAAACAATGTTGCAAAATATCCATGAAATAGAGAGAAGCTTTTTTTTTTCACTGGAACAGCCTTGTTACAGATATAAATACACTGCAATTTACTACCGTAATGTTTGTTGCAGGTATTTAGCAATGGGAGCCTCGTTCAAGACTCTATCATTATCTTTCCGAATGGGAGCATCTACCATCGGGAAGATAATTGCCGAGACAGTAACCGCTCTATGGGATGTTCTGCAGCCGGAACACATGCCAGTGCCAACAAAAGAAACTATGACCATTTTTGCTGAGGACTATTTCAAGATTTGGAACTTTCCTAATACTGTTGGTGCTATCGATGGAAAACATGTCCGTCTTGTATGTCCGAATAATTCAGGTTCAATCTTTTTTTAATTATAAAAAGTACTTTTCCATTGTTCTCTACGGTGTATGTGATGCGAATTATAAATTATTTACAGTAGACATTGGTAAGTATGGCAAACAAAGTGATGGTGTTACATTTCACGCCTCGGACTTAAACCAGTTACTAAGTAATGGGCAACTTGACGTCCCAGAACCTGCATGTCTTCCTAGAACAAATATGATGGCTCCATTTGTTTTTATATGAGACGAAGCATACCCTTTCTTTCCTTTCCTGTTTAAACCATGCGGCGGCAACAATTTAACAATTCAACAGGAATGTGGTTGAGTAGGGCTAGGAATCTATCAAACGTTATTTTTGGCATACTATATGCAAAATGGCGACTACCTTTCAAATTCATCGAATCTGACATTACAATGGCAGATGATATCATTAAGTGCAAATGTATTTTGGACAAAGACGGTTTTGAAAGACACCTCACTAAAGTAGAAGTTACTGCTGAANTACATTGGTAAGTATGGTAAACAAAGTGATGGTGTTACATTTCACGCCTCGGACTTAAACCAGTTACTTAGTAATGGGCAACTTGACGTTCCAGAACCTGCATGTCTTCCTGGAACAAATATGATGGCCCCATTTGTTTTTATAGGAGACGAAGCATACCCTTTCCTTCCTTTCCTGTTTAAACCATGCGGCGGCAACAATTTAACAATTCAACAGGAATGTGGTTGAGTAGGGCTAGGAATCTATCAAACGTTATTTTTGGCATACTATATGCAAAATGGCGACTACCTTTCAAATTCATCGAATCTGAAATTACAATGGCAGATTATATCATTAAGTGCAAATGTATTTTGGACAAAGACGGTTTTGAAAGACACCTCACTAAAGTAGAAGTTACTGCTGAAATACATCACCTGAGGCGTGCTGCTGGTAAAACCGTCAGGGATATTTCTACAATATATTTTGCAAACCATCCTTTGGTGTACATTCCATAAACAAAAGTGGCGGACCTTTACGTGTACATGACATCAAATTCGGCGGCACTAACTAGTGGCAAATTATGTTTTAACATGTACAAAACTAACATTATAAATAAACCTATTGCACAGACTTACCATCCACATTCATTTATTGGCTCATNCCTTTACGTGTACATGACATCAAATTCGGCGGCACTAACTAGTGGCAAATTTTTTTTTAACATGTACAAAACTAACATTATAAATAAACCTATTGCACAGACTTACCATCCACATTCATTTATTGGCTCATTTCTTTCCAGCATTTCTGCAGAACAATTAGATTGGCATGCGAACTGTCCCGCTTATCCCAAATTGGGCGTATTTTATGCACAATACTAATAAAAAGATCGATGCCCATTATTTTTTATCGCGCTATAGCACTTTCGGATATACTACCTGCGCCGGTAGCCAGCGAACAAGAACTACCTACTCATTCCGGTAGACTGGTTGGCGCAGGCGTACCAGCGCCGATGCCTGCACCTGCTTTCATTGCGTGCGCTTGCACCTGCTAACACACGGACTTCCTGAAGCTGGTCGGCGCCGACCGACGCCGGCAGCCTGCTAGCGGGAAACCTGCTTCCTTTGTGCACGTACCCTAAGGCACCAACCCAGCATTCGCCTGGAGTAATTTCGGGAAAACAGGGAAAACCAAAATCAATATGACCGTCGATAGAACGAAGATCCTACCGAATGCGAGTCCGTAGGTTTACCACTGCGCCACCTAGCTCGGTTTGACATTCTGTAGCTGGGTCGCGGATAATTCCGCACCATTTGAAAAACCTAGGTTGAGATAATTCTTCTTGCTGTGTTTTCTTTCGCCTATCTAAATTAATGAGTATTACCATTTACATATTGAATATCACTCAAGCGCCGAATAATTGAGGCTGTGGCATTATTAGTAGTGTACATGTTAATATTGCGCCTGTCCATTATCATACGTAAATTGATTAATATCAAGTGGTGTAATTTCGATAAGATTTAAATGCGCATAACTTCTTGTAAGAATTCGCTCCAGTTGCGACGCTCCAGTTGCAGACACAATTTTTATTTTTTATTTTTTTTTATATTTTTTTTTTTTTTTAGAAAAGTTAGCAACTGCGGACGAGATTTATCAACGACTGTTTAATCTTATGTATCGAGACCCTAGTAACAAACGTGTGAACGCGTTTCTGAAGAAGTATTCTATTGACTGTATGGACTGCTTGACACGACCTATCACAGTTGTTCGGTTAGGCAGGGCGTATGCCGTTTGTCTAGGATGGCATGGGAAAGAATTTTGGTGCTCGATCCCTAAAAGCTTTGTACAGTAGATTAGAAACATAGTCCCTAAGACTAATGCTAATTGCCAATTTTATGAGATACTACGGGGTGAAACTACCTTAAAGTGAATATTGTCATGCTAATATAATATTGATGATTCGTCAATACAATAATTACGCCCACGGGTCAATGTAAACAATACTTGCAATAAAAAATTTATTTCGAGAACTTTCTGCCTCCATCGTGGTTGCAATGTATCGAAAATATCGGATCGTAAGCAGAGAATAAAAATATCGCACAGCACAACTGTACACGGTGCATGACTTTTAAGGCTGTGTGTAAATTCAGGTATATACCATACTTCACTTAACATTGGCACCTAACTCATACAGACAACCTTGTTTTCTTCAACAAATGCTATTAGCCATGAAAACACTTTTATTTAACACATGTGTTTCCAGAGAATAACTTATAATTGCCAAAATTTAGTATAAAATAATTAAATAAATTATTTAATATTTTTTAACTTACGAAAGTTGGCCAGGAAGCATGATTGCGAATACAATAACGTTGTTATTTAAAAAACTAACATGTTTCAGTTGTGCGTGATTTTTTTTTATCTTTTCTTAAATTAAATTATTAGAATAAATATTTTATAAGCACTAGCGACTTAATTAGGTAACATTTGCGATGTAATTTCGCCTATAAATTAAACTCCTTAATCAACAATACATTTTGTAATAACTTGTTTTTGTAATTTGTGACTCATGAAATATCGGCAGTTTATATCGCTTGGCATTGACTTGCATAATATTTGCCATTCTGGATTTATATTTATGTTCGTAGTGTTTATTGCTTGTTTAACCATCGCTTTTCTGAAAAGAAACGTACTTATTGTTTATAACTTATTTAAGGTTCATTTAAAAAAAAATTATTAGCTTATTTCAGAGTTCTACGCCTCCAAAACAGTGATACTACTATATTAGACTTTAAATTACATAATATCGTTGAAAATCTATTGTAACCTACAAACTGCTTCTCAAAATGGTGGTACGTAGGCCACAAGGATGCGAGAAGTTAAATTAGTTGGTTTAGTTGCGTGCTTGCGCACTTCACTAGTAGTTAGGACAGCACTGGTGATGTGACTTCCGGGGGGACAGGTATGCATAATTACAGTATGTACTGCAGGCCGATTCGGACACGACTCATGGCACGAGGTTTACCACGTTTATCGAGTAAAAGCGTGGAGTGGAGAGATTTGGGTGGCTCTTAACATTGAGGTCTTGAAAGCCGACGAGGGTGAGGTGAGTAAAGATTAGAGCTGGAATGCAAAGGCGGGGAAAACAGGAGAACCCCGAGAAAACACACCGACTAGTGGCATTTCCGCCACAATTCCCATATGCGAAAATCCGGGAGCGATTCCGCAGAAGCGAACCCGGTTCGCCTAGGTGGGAAGCGCGTATTCTAACCACTACACCACCGTGGCCCCTCCAAGTAAAAGAGCTAGAGTTTTACCCGGGGAAAAAAAAATATGGCCTCGCGCGCGGGCACGGGCCGTAGCTACACAAGTAATTTCTTCTTGAGGGAAAGCGCATTCAATCCGCGGAGATTTTCCCAAGGGCCATTAACGCCGAAAACAGTTTTTTTTTCCTGACGCGATTCCCGGAAGTGGCCTCAACCAACCCTCTTTCCGAGCCTCGGAAACTGAAGGGGAAACAACTTCATTGCTCCCTTCTCACCATTCCAACACCTTCTCGTACGGTCGCAACTTCATCTGGAGGCTCCTCCGTGCCCCTCACCCGCCCTCGCGAACCTGCTAATTAACACGGCGATTAAAGAAAGTCAGCGGCGATGAGTTCAAGGGCTGCGCTTATGGGGCCCAGGAGGGACGTAACGGCGTGATGCATGGGCCGAGATATTCGCGCAGCTGCCTGCTTTACATTCTGACGAGGAGGAGCAACGCGAAAGGGGTTTGGCGTTTCGAGAGGGAAGGAGTCGCCTGGAGAGAAATTACTTTCCCTGCTCGCTCCTCAGCACCGGCTGGGATGCTTCTTCGTTCCGGCGGGAGAAAGCGCGTCTGCTCTGCCGCACGCTCTCCGGCGTTAAGCAGTTGTGGGGGCTATCACTCGCCTTCCGTGCGCAAACAATATGTCTTATTGCAAATATGACAGATATACAAACAAAGCCGCTATTCCTGGCAGCAGGTGTCATGGTGGCTGAGTGGTTAGCCTGCTCGCCTCCCACCAAGGCGAACCGAGCTCTATCCCCGTCCGGGCCACTCCCGGATTTTCACGTGTGGGAATCGTGCAGGACTATGCCGCTGGTCGGCAGGTTTTCTTGCCCTCTTAAAACATTTCACTTTACATGGAGCACCGTAGTATCTCTTACTTGCAAAATTTGGAATGAATCGGTTCATTTTTTCCCAAAATATGGCAAAAAAAATTAATTTTTCTTACAAAATGGTGAACATACGAAGCAATTCATTAGAAGATTTAAGGCTTGTAACTCTTATTTTTGCATACCACGTTTGGTCGAAATTGGTCAAATGGTAAGTAAATTTATGAAACTAACCTAAAATATTTCTATTCCCGTCAAGTAGAAGATACATTTCTTGTCAATTTAAATCGCATTAGTTAACATAGCACACCATAATATTAACTACTTGCTAGCATACATATTTTGCTTGAGATAGATTACATTCATTTCATAGATGCATCATAGTAATTGCATTATTTATATAGCTGCCATTTTAAAAATAAGTGTCTGAACCAATTAAAACACATACGTCTACATGGTAGACTATAGTTTTTTTTCTTGTTTGCCAAATTTGGTAGGAATTAGTTGATTTTTTTACCTAGATACAATACAAAAACTTTATTTTTTCATTTGGGGCTATGTTACAAAATTAAGGAAAAAGAGGATACATATGAGCATATTCAATGCATGCAGTTCATACTTTCAGCAAACCACGTTTGGCTCAAATTCGTTTATGTGTAGGGCATATATTCCAAATAAATACAAAATATGTCTATGACTTACAAATATGGAAAAGAATAGTATAATCAATTAAATCGTAAATGTTATAATCGTCTACCCTAATATTAGTTATAGGCTGTTCACGGTAAAATGAGCTCATTAAGGCCATAGTTACTAGTTTCCTTTCAGCCATTTTTATCCTTCCATCACTTTTAAAAATAAATATTGCAATGTAAATAATAAACACAGTGTATATATTTCACCGAACTCGAAAGTTAACCTTTATAGCTACAATAAAATATATTTATTTACTATTATTTTTAATTATAGGGCTTCAAAAAGTGCTCACTTTACCGTGAAAAGCCTATACCCGCCAGCATACAAAGTGTGATTGAAATAAGTTATATCGTTTCGTACGTATAGCATATAAAGTATTTAAAAATGCTTACATTACCACCATTTTGAAAACGATTGTCTGGCCCACTTAAAGATAGCCTATAAATTTACATAGCTTACCGCAGTCTTTCTTGTCTGACAAATTTGGCAGGAATCTGTTGAATGTTTCCCGAAATACGGTACAAAAACTGTATACTTTTATTTGGCGCTACTTTAGAAAATCGTGGACAAAAAAGGCTATGTATGTATTACCATATTTAATAATTGTATTTGACACTTTCAGCGTACCAAGGTTGGTGAAAATTGGTTGAACAGTATAGTATATATGTACCAAATTAATCTCAAATATTTTTATGGCCGCCATGTTTAAAATTATTGCCCCGCCTATTTAAGTTATATATAGTAACATAACCTACATTAGTATTTGCTACCTGTAAAATTTGGTGGCAATAAATTTGGTAGGTTTCGAGATATGATGTAAAATCTAAATTTTTTTATGCAGTACTATCTTCCAAAATGCTGGACCAATGACAATATACGTCTCTAAGTTAAATGTTTATATGATGAACTGCAAAAATACGAAATTTGGTCTTAATTGGCTTAATGGTTCCCGAGATTTGAAATAGCGCACTAAATATAAAAATGGACACAACTTTGTAATAAACACATGGAGTTGTAGGAAACTAGGAAAGTCAGATGTCCTTACTTAGTACTTACTATAAGTGTAACGATGTCCTTACTTAGTACTTACTATAAGTGTAACGAGTTTGGTAAAATTCTGTTTTTGTGGGTTCAAAAGATATTTTGGGGGTGGGGAGTTGTGTCATGCATTACAGACAGGCATTCGCATGGTTGCATAAGCCAATATTTCCAGCGAAAGTAGGCTAAAACAAGGGTTGTGCAAATTGTTAAACAAAAAAAGAAAATAGCTTTATTTATTTTAAAAAATGTAATTGAAAACAATTATTTTTAGTCCTTAGGAATACCATTAAAAATATTTTATAGTTTAAGTAAAGGTACTGTGTTTACAATTTTTTATTTCACCTAAAATCAATTTTAATTGACAAGCAATCAAACTCATATTAAAAATTTGCACAACTTATTAAAAATATTTTATTTAAATCCAGCCCACAGAATGTGGTAAACCACTTGGCAGTTTTCTTGACAAAATACTGTTCAACGAAAGTTGGCTGTTAAGAGAGACTCGTACTATCATACAAAGTTAACTTTATACGAAGGTGAGGTGATAACTGTAGTTGAACTGTATTTTAATATCGATGAATGCCACTTCAGACACGACAAAACTATTCAGGCCTCAGCGTATATTGTGTAGAAATTTAACTCAGGTTATTATTACATTTTTACGTTTCCTCCAAGAACTTTATGATAACTACGCGAAATGACTGGCTATTTGTAACTTTATTTACCAAAGGAGGTAACTACGTTCTGGCATTTGCAAGACTTGACTTGCTGCCTTCAGCGTTAGGAAAATCACCCATGGTACTGTGTTCACGTTTTGGCTAAAGTAGAAATATGTAAATTTACTTTCCTACATTTGACGGTAAATACGCTGTATAATAGGTACGTAAATATGTGCAGATCTCACGTAGAATAAAAAGGAGAAAAGGTCTCCAAAGAAGTGCTACAAAGGAGCGAAGTACGTGAAGTAGCGCGTGGGAGAAGATAACATGTATGCGTGACACTGACTCGGAGCCGTATGCAGAGAACAATCTAGTCGCCACTATCACTAGAAACGAAGGGTGATCGTCACAAGACGTCCAGTTTCGTATGCTCAGTCACATTAAGCTTTAATCCGCCTTGATCTTTAAGTGTAGAAATCTAGTCGCCGAACGACCATTACCATCTAGTGATGATTTTCTGCAAAATGGCGTTAACCTGACCTGTACTACGTTAATATTTAAAGACTTAAATACGTATGGGGACGAAAATTCACATACTCCTGAGAAGAGAATGAATGACTTTACAGAACTAAAACCTAACATTTACGATTAATTTTTAATTGTTAACACAGTTGCGTTTCTCAGACGTGACTAGTAATTCTTAAACAGCACGACTAGTTATGTTGCAGTAAATAGCTAGCGCTAAATTTAATAAAATGTATTTATTACTATACACTTTTATTTGTTCTCATATGTGAGTATAAGGTTTGTAAATGCATATATTTTAGTTCAATGAATAGAGGAATTTTTACAAAGTATCTGAACTTAAAAATGATGTACATATTTGTAACACTAAGCGCATTATGCGAAGACAATTAAAGAATTCCAAAGTATCGTTGCTATTATCCAGTTTTGAAATTTTGTCGATTAGTACAAATACCAATAACATTTCTATGAATTTATTATATGTTTTAGGCACTGGAGCTGTAAAATATTG
This sequence comes from Clitarchus hookeri, assembly GCA_002778355.1. NCBI lineage: Eukaryota > Metazoa > Arthropoda > Insecta > Phasmatodea > Phasmatidae > Clitarchus > Clitarchus hookeri. The sequence continues at coordinate 377,023 of NQII01002307.1, forward strand.
CTAATAATTAATTATTGCCTTCCCTCACAAATACTATTAAAAAAATTCGTTACTACATTATTTCATAAACTTTCTTTAACAGCATCTTATAAATAGCAAACCCGCATGTATTTATTTGTAAACTGGCAGTATTTCATATTCTACGTGCGTTTCTGTTGATCCTACCAAATAAAATACATCTTTAAACAGTGCAAGAATATTATGCGTATTTTGAGAAGCAGACCTCTCCTTTTTACTTCTTACGAGAAGACGCAGACGTCATAGTTTCAGCCATTTCTTATTGGCTGAGATCTACTGACGTCACGAAGTTCGGGCAAGCTCGTGCATCTTCGTATTTAGTAATCATCCATACTAAACTTCATGAAGCCACACTAGACTTAAACCAAAACGGACTAAGCATAAGAAATCGAGTGAGGCTTGGAATCTCCACTAGAGGAAGTGCTAGTTGTGCTTCATTTCTAGTCGAGTCTGTGCATACGGCCCTCGGACTTGGGTGTAAAGAGCTGCTACGTCTGGCTGGTAAGGCTACTGGCCCTCAAAGCAGTAATAAAATGTATAGATAATCATGGTTGAAAAGTTTTAATTCCGTTAGTTGAAATATCCTGAGATAAATTCATTATCCATTTAAATAGCAATTTGTAAAAAAAAATGATAGCGTCAACCAAAATTAAACAGTTCCTTAAGGACGGCACATGTCGTATGTATTATTGACATTCTTTTTGCCAATGCGATTAGTTACTAGCTTCCTAGAGATGAGGACTCGATTAGAATTCAGGCTCCGTACATCGAAGTTGTTTTTGAAGTTTTTCTCTTGTGTCCAACGAGGTACCATTCATGCTACCCTGGCTGAGGTGGGAAATTTGTGCCAGTGTTGTCGTAATACATTCAGGAGCTTGACGTTATGTGAGTGTAAGAAAGCAAGCACACATCACGTTTCTGCACCATAAATAGCCTGTAATAAACTGAGTGGGGTGGTGGGGGTGTTAGATTGCAGGGAGGATGGATAAGCTGGTGATAAACACAACCCAAAATGTCGCTGATTTGAATTAAACTTTTTACCTCCACAATGCAAGTCAGGAATCTGTGATATACGTTTGTGTGTCCTGTCTCCAATTTATGACTTCTAACTCATGCACTTACAAGGTTGGTTAACTTACATTTTATTCCTGTGCAGTTACGCGAAGTACGAGAGAGAAAGCGACGACATCGATCTGGCAGAAGTCTTCACCAACCCTCGGGCGCTCGTCAAGTCCTAGGCAAAAGTTTGAATGGCACGACTCTTCAACGCGGGGGTGCCTAACAGTTTTACTGTCACCTTTATGTAGTATTTCTACCGTGCGACGCTCGATTAATGGGGCATCCGACGAGCGGCATAAACTCCCCGCGGCGGTAAAATATACGCGGAACTGCCGGGGTTACGGTCGCAGCCGGGGCGAGGGGCGTATAAAGACAAATCTCCTCTCCCGACCGCCCTCCGACCCTCTTCAGATCGCAGGGCGGCTTCCCAGAGGGCCATATTTCCCTGGACGAACTCGCAGATTTCTTCCGCCTGCTGCCCTGCCAATACCTCTTCTGCTGGCCTTGTTTTACTCCTGCTCGCAAAGGGAAGGGAAACGAAAGAGGAGGATGAGTCAAGAGGGTAGCGCGGAAGTGTTCCAACACCCCGCGATCGTGGTTGATCCAAAATAGCATCAAGGGACCTCCCTTTGCGAGGAAGCATGTGGCCCTAAGTCTCTGTTCAGGCTGCTCTCCAATAACCCATAAGCCAAAACAGATTATGTTATGTATGCTTCCTCACACGTCCATTCTACAAATTTGTTCCATGCAGTCCACTTGATAACTTTTTGAACTCGTTAAACCGATTTACATCAATCTCAGTGTTAAAGTAGCAACTAATAAAGACTTACAAACCGTTTAACACTTATTTCGTCCATACGTCAGCGTCTTAAACTATTTGTGTAACTTGTCTTGAAAACCAGATGAATTGTGTTTTCGGTCAAATAACGTATTTACTAAATACATAATTGTAGTTAAGTTAAACAGCAAACATTAAGATCTCTCGTCAAACAAGCAACAATGTTAATAGTGTGACGAAATATTTCTAAATTGTTAAGTATTTATTTCGATCTCATTTCATACAAAGCAAACGATGTCAGTGAATCGCAGGATTGCTTCGGACGAAAATCAATGAAAAAGCGCGGTACAATAAACATATTTCGATAATATATTTGAATATTTCTACTTATCTGAAAATGGCACATGCATTAACGACTTTTTGAGATTCGAGTTTGGGACCTCTTGATCTCGAGCGTGAACAACGCATTAAATAAAACTCTTACGAATATTTAAGTTTGAACATGAATCCATTTGACCTTTGCTCCACTGACATAAAATAATACAAATAAAAGTTAAAAAAAAAAAAAACCATTTTTTAAGGAGAGAAGAAAGGTACAATTCAACACAATGAACTCATATAATTTTTTATCAGTTCGTCTCGAATATCCTAATAGAAAGTAAGAAATTATGAAGCTCTGGAAGAAAATTTTAGGCCTTGTATAACAGGCAAAGCACGGATAATTATCGAAATAATATCTACATGCTTACAAAAATATTACTATACTGCAGCCTATACAAAATATTTTTGTGGTCGTTATACAAATTTTGTAATTGCGGATTTCCGCAACGACTTCAATTTGTATTTCATTGATGGAAATCTCTAACAGTAGTCCGTCTCGTTTTAATTGCATGAGTGCATACGAATATTTAACAGAAAATACTTTAAATTTTAAACAAAAAAGTTTTAATTGCCTGATTTCTGAAATAAAAGGACTTAAAACTAGAGACATTAAACACATTTTTTAACTGTAATGGAGGATTTTTAATGACGGAAGTGTATTTTGTAGCTTAATCTTAATAGTGATATAATAATCAAAAGTTCTTTTGCGTAACATACACCAGGTAACAGCGCTAATGGACACAAGGTATGTTATTATGTTATAATCTCGTAGCTAAGTTTGCTGGTACAGTTTTATGTGTAAGCCATATGTAATAAAGTTTATATCAAACAAAAAAAAATGCTTGGATTACTTGTCTCTTCCCTCTTATGTACGTGAAGAAGAGATTTGGGCAGGTTTTAACATCGAGGTCTTGAAAGTCGATGAGGGTGAAGTGAGATGAGTATGGAGAAGCGCTGGAATGAAAGGGCAGGGAAACGGGAGATCCCCGTGAAAACCTGCCGACCAGCGGCATCGTCCAGCACGATTTCCACATGCAAAAATCCAGGACCTCTTATGTACGTGTTTTAAATACTGAAAGCGTTGAATAAACTCTTACACACACGAGGTACTTTAAGTAGTTCTCTTCACGTATGCGTCTGTATGGTCTATAAATTGTTTCAAATAAATACACGGACTCTAATCAAACTCTCATGCACGATACCTCTAGCACTCTGCGGTGAACACTCCCGCGAATGTAAAACGGATTCCGCAAGCAACTTGGCATCGCGAATCACTTTAAATAAAATCGTATGACTTCAGTTTCTCCGGACTCGAAGCTGCGTGGCTTGCGGCTAACTCCGGGAGTCTCGCGAGCCAAACTACCAACTACCTCCTTTAGAATCGGCGTACCATCTTACTGCCACGATTTCCAAAGGAAAACCCCGTCCAATAAGAGGACAGGCCCTCACCCTCCCTTCCAACCTACCACGTCACCCCTACAGACACCCACAGAAATGAAATGCTACATTTATTTACCAAATCACATAATAATTACACAACACCTGAAATATATCCGTATAGTCTTATAAAACCAATTTCTATCAAAAATCCTTACATCAAATCACATTTTACTACATTTTGTGATACACTATTTTATTACTTGAGGTAGTTTCGTTATGGTCTAGCCTCTCATTGGCTGGCCAGAACGCCTTGAATGGGGGTGGTCCTTTACTCTGACGTTCGTTTTAACCACAAAAGAGCCCACAGTAAGCTGTCTTCTTTTCGCAGTTCTAAGCCACATAGCAAAATTTCGTAGACAGAAGTCGTGGGCGCATCGAATCAGGGAGACAGCTCTTCATAGAAGCCATTTCTAGACAATACCTTTTGTGATATGCCGAAATTTTACCCACACTCCCCACATATATCTGTTAATTACAATTTAGACCAACAATAATTCTAAATGAATTTATTACTATTGATAATTGAAATTAACGAACATATTTTAAGTACAGTATATTACATATGCTCCAGCTGGTCGCATAATACACTGTAAAAAATTTCATTCTGTGAATTGTGTAGTTAAATTTCCTTATAGTTTTTGGACAAGTGCAAGTTTTAATAAGGAGTTGCTGCACAAAATTCTGCCGAAAAATGCCCCTAGTATTTGGTTGAACATGTACTGTTTTAAATCCCAGGCAATAAGCAAAAAAAGATAACCGAAAATATATTTGAAATAGCATACACTTAGAAATAAAAGAGTTAAGTGTAAGTTATTTCGTTAATCACACACAGGCACTTCGAGTTTTAGTTAAACCAAAAAATTACCAATATAACCAATGAAGCTACTTTCCTCTAAATAGGTGCAAGTAAATTTGACGAATTTCTTAAAATCTTATTGGCTCTCAAGACCTCGATATCAAGAGCCGCCCAAATTTCCTCACTCCACTCTATTTATTAAAATCTTATATTATAGGTAAGACTTAAATTCTTGTTGACAACCCTGTTATTATAACTGGCACAAAAATCATCACACAACATCAGCGAGACAAGTAAAAACACACGCACGCCTTACGTGACACTCTAGCCAAGAAACACTCATACCATCAGCCGGTGTGATACCGACTACAGTACAGAGATATGCTTCGGAGCAACAACGTCAGTTGTAATCTGTGTAACTTTTTTTAGATCGTGGTACAGTAACCTGAAAAGTGTAAATGTCTGTCATTTTGAAAATAAGTGTTCCAGTCACCTAAATCATCTAATTTTACACGTCCTACCAATAGCTCTAATTGAGGGCAGAATTTGGGGGTAAGAAGTTGATTGCTTTGCGGTTATGGCATGAAAGCTCTATTTTCTCGCGTGGTGCTTCTGTCTTATAAAAATACATTGGAAAAGTTATGTATACACACGTATGATAATACACCTACACCTAATAGATGTTATCACAAAAAAAAGTTTGGTTGAAACTGGTTAAATTGTTTATTGGTGACATGCTAATCTAAATGATCTATGTACTTACAATTTTCACAATAAGTGCCTCATAAGTCCTACTGTAACACTACTAGTGTGCAAACTCTGGTGACAATCGGTTGAATAATATCCGAAATGTTATATAAAACGTTTTTTTAATGTGGTGCTATGTAACAAGATGGCGGACTAAATAATTTATATAATAATTTATTTTATGGTTGTAATAAATACTGCAATCATACAAAGTAAAGTTTAAATTGGGTATATGGATTAGTAGATATCGCATACTAAGCTCAAATATATATGGCAACCCTTTTGAAAATAAGTGTCTGAACCATCATGTTGCATGGCCTGCCGGCAGTAGTATTACTTATTTACCAAATTTTATAGGAACTGATTGTTTCCCGAGGTATGACACGAAATATTTATTTATTATTGGCGCGCTGTCTTACAAAATGGCGGACAAAAGAGGCTCTGTGTAGACAAATGTGTGGTTGTAATAGATACTGACCGAATACAGAGTTAAATTAAATTTGGGTTCAAGGCTTCGTAGATACAGCATACAAATCTAAAATGTTTATTTGGTAATTATTTTGTAAATAACTGCCCGACCCAATTTCATAATGTAATTTTACATTTTCTGGTGTAGCCCTACTGACGTACAAAACTTGGTGATAATCGCTTGAATATTTACCGAGATATGTTATAAAAATGGTATTTATTTGAGTGGCGTTATCCCACAAAATGGCATAAAAAAGGATCTTTGTTGGCAAATGTAATGACTGTAATAGATTCTTTCAGGATACTAAGATGAGCTGAAATTAGGTACGTGGTTCTATAAATACAGTATACTAATTTAAAAATGATTATTTTTGAAAGTGTCTGGCATAGGTAATGAACATCAGTTTATATGGCCTACCATAGTGTTTTTGTTTGCCAAATTATGTAGGAATCGGTTGATTGTTTCTCGTATTTGACATAAAAACTTACGTTTTTCATGTGGTACTATCTTACAAAATGAGAGCCAAAATAGACTCTGTGTAGACACATTTAATGGTTGTGATTGATGCTGCCAGAATACAAAGTTTAGTTTAAATTGGGTATATGGTTTCATAGATAGCGCTTACTGAGCTAAACAGTTAAGATGACTACTACATCGAAAGTAACTGCGTAACCTACTTAATATACATCAGTGTACATGGACTACTACAGTGTTACTTGTTTGCCGGATTTGGTAGAAATCGGATAATCCCTGATATGACATAAACATTTATTTTTCACGTGGCACTTATGAAAAAGTGTCTTTTCCTCTTAAATCGCAATTGTTCACATAATCCACAATAGTGTTGCTTAGTACCAAATTTGCAGGTAATCGGTTGGGTAGTATATGATGTTAAAGCTTTATTTATTCACATAGTCCTATCTCCGATAATAGCGAGCCATCACCAATATAACTCTCTACATTAAATACTTACATGAAGAACCATCAACCTATAAAATTTGTCTAAATCAGTCAAATGTTTCCCGTGATATTACATAGTATCCTAAATATTAAATTGGTTGCCATTTTGCAAATAAGTACCCGTCGTGGTCAAAAGTTATAAAAGAGTGGTGGGGTTAAAAAGTTGTTATATGCATCTCGTTCTTGTTTGGTAATATTAGGTTCACGAATTAAAAAAAAATTAGGGTGGGGTTTACATACACACGCATCAATACACCAAGGCACACACACACGCGAAAGTGATCTCNTGTTATATGCATCTCGTTCTTGTTTGGTAATATTAGGTTCACGAATTTAAAAAAAAATTAGGGTGGGGTTTACATACACACGCATCAATACACCAAGGCACACACACACGCGAAAGTGATCTCATAAACCTATATTTCGTTCAGGAAGTAGACTATAAAGCTTTCATTTTCAAAACAAACGATTAGTGTGACGATAAATTATATCGGTAATCAGCAAGACCTGTTACATGCACAAGCAGAATGCTTGGTTTTTTTTTTTTGCTTTCTTTTTTTTTACCAAGAAATAGAACCCTCGACATTTTATATGTACCGATTATTTTTTTTTAGCATTCATGTTACTATTAGGTATTAGTATTACACCAAAGTATGTAAATAAAAACAAGAAAACCATTTATGTGAACAAAGTTAAAATAGGATATCAGTTGATATGCTTTGTCAAGTTTACTGTAAATATTAAAGTCAGATATTCTATTAAAGATAGCAATTAGCAGTACATTTTTCACATGATTATATAACAATGGTTTCCTCTTTGCTGTTCGCGTTCACTTCTAACGTTTCTGAAGCCCTGCTCACGTTCTATTTCCAGGATGCTCCTCCGCCGCACGCAAATAAAGCTTAACAAGGTTTAGAAAACTACACCAAAGGTACAGCAAACCGCATTCATGCGCACTCAATTTATGATTATTTTGCATAAAAACTATTTCTTACTAGGCATTACTAACACGCCTATGTTATTCCTGGTTTTATTCATATCAGATATAAATTAAATATTATAATATATAAATATTATATAAGTAAAAGTTCATGCAAACTAAACAAATAAGGTACTTTTATGGTAACACATGTATTAAAAACGCCTGTAATACGTGAAATATTTAGGAAAAAACTAAACACGACATACATATAATAATTTTTCATACGTTCGATTCCCAAATTGTGAAGAAACCGCGAATAGACCATAGCCGTTAATTATATATAGTAAAATGATTTTAACCAAGCTGAAGTTTCCCAGCACAGCTATATCAACACGGAATATAAATCAATTTTTATATAACTTAGAAAATAAATTAATAGGACAGCAGCCAGAATTATTCTCAATCATAAACGCCTAGTTGTAAATATTTAGTTTGAAACAGTGTCTATCACCTTGCAGAGCACTGACCTACCCTTGAGGCACATCCGGCTTAAGAGTCAGCACTTCATCGGTGCTGCGATGTCTGGAGGCGGACCCGCTCTTTTTCCTAGCGGGAAACGTGCCCGACTTTTCCCTTATCTTCCCGCTCAGCGACGTGCTCGTCCGCCCAGAAATTCCTCGAGTATAGTGCGGTAGTTGGTAAGGGGGTGGGGCTCGCAATTCCAGCTCCGCCCGCCGACCTTAATACTGTGGCCGCGAGTAGAAGGGAGGTTGGTGAACAAGTAGGAGGAAGGGGAAGAGAGAGAGAGTGGGATGGAGATAAATGTGCGTGATAAGGTAGCGGCGCTATCTGGTGTAACAATGGGAGGCCATCAAATCGCGCAGGGGCTTCTGCAGCGCAAGTCGTTTCGGTTCACCATGGCCCCGCGAGAAGCGGGTTCCCTCCACCCCCTGCCACATCTTGTGATCACGGAAGCCCCCTTTCGCAACCGGGGCCATATATCGCGACGATCCCGGGGGCGGCCGATCCTATCAGGCGGCGCAATTGTCCGTGGAAAGGAAGAGACGAAGCTTATGGTAGTGGGAGTGATGTTGGGGAGGGGGGAGGCTGGCTGCTGCTTTACCTATGTCAAGAGGGTGGGTCGAGCCACGGCGAAGTAATGCGTGCGCTCCTCTGCAGCTAACGTTGGGCAGGCTGGAGTGTCGATACTCCAGGCCGAGGTTTTCGTCTTGACAAGTCGCGTGTGGCATTCGCGTTCTCTCGGCGTAGACACGACTTCGCGCCAAATAACCGAGGGCTAGGAGAGGACACCAATAATCCTTCCACGAAATACATTGCCATTTAAGAACTAGCAGTTTGGACATATTTTTTGTGCATTCGTTGTTTGCGCTTTTACGCGTATCTCAGCAAATGAATATCATACTATGCGAATTTTCGCCAAGAAATATAAAAACCAATTATCTAAGCCCGTAAGCTTTTGTTTGTATCACATAAAGTGCATTGCAAATCGTGAAAATGGTTTTAAAAAAATCTCAATTTTAAAGCTTGCATGCCCAGTTTCCTTAAGGGGTAGAAGAAAAGTATAAAGTATATATATATAATATATATATATATATAAACCGTACAATCTTAGTTACACCATGGCCTCCCATAGCGCGTAATAAAATCCCAATGTTACAGATCTGATTTCCACAGGAAAACGTCACGACGGGAGTTCTGCACGCAGGTTCAGTGCCTAGCGCGTAAGAGCGACGGGACCCTGGGCACGCGTGTTATTGTCGACCGTATCGCCGTTCCTCGAACGCGAAAAAAAAAACTCGATTCCATGTACTGTTCAGGTTTCCTCCTACTTGGTGCTTGAACTGCGTTGCAGCATATTTGAATTACGTTTTTTTTTTTTTTTTTTACGAAACCATTAAACGTGTCTCTAACATATTTAAACTACGAGAAGAAAACATCCCCCAGATGAGTTGGGATTGGTGCTTTCAGGATATCACTCGAGCAACAAATATTAATTTATAGCCTTCCAACATAGTTTCAAAGGACGTTTTCAGACTGCTGTATCTCAGAACAGTGTCCCAACACGAGCGAAACTACAATAGAAGCCTGCACTGAACATTGCTACAGATTTTTCACCAACGAAATGAAAGTGTCGCTGTTTAAAGTCCCCTAAGTATACACGCAACACGACAAAAACACTGCACTCCAGTTGAGAGAGCTGGATGTGCGTACCTGTGCCACGAATGCGAAAAAAGCTCCGGCTAGAAAATATTAACATAGCTCAGTTTGATCATTATTTTTATGGTCTGATCACAAGCTCGGTTTTTACAAAACATCTCAACCTACCTAAGTCTACAACTCTTTATGGTTTGCAGGGTACTCAAACCCGAAATATCAGTGTACGAATATACCTTCCCCCATGGAGGTCACATCTGCTCATGTATGCATAATTAGACGGCAAAATAATGTACGAAAGAACTTAACGATGTGCATTCCAGTAAAAAATAATCTGGCGTCTCACTCAGTAGCCAATGAACAAGTCACAACATACGTATAGTCCATTCACAGTTTTTTCCAACTTTTCTGAAGCCCTTTCAGGATGTTCCTCCGCCTTATGCAAACAAAGTTTAACATAGTACAGAACATTTCGCCAAAGGGACAAAACACCGCATTTGTACGCACTCGCTGTAATAATATTTTACTTACGAACTATTTCTTACTAGACATTACCAACACACCTGTTTTTCACTGCATTCTATTCATATTAATTAAGCACGAAATATTATAATTGACTGACAAAATTTTAATTAAAAGTTAAATTTAACCGAAAATAATGTACTTTTAGGTTAACAGAATTATAAATCACTTTGTGAAACATGGCATATTTAGGAAATAACCAAAGACGTTCATATGTGGGGTGATTTTTCAAAGGTTGGATTTAAAAAGTGTAAAGAAACCGCGGATTGACTATAGTGTGCAGGGAACTATGAAGCCTTGTCGTCAGACCACTGGCATGGGAACTTTGTCAGCGTCTAGTTATTGACTATTTTGATTCCGTGTTAAATGCTGTGATGACATTCAGAACTCACTTTATCTAACTTGAAGTTTAAACGATATCCAACTCTGCACACCAGGTGGGATTCGAACCTTTCACTTTCAAGTAGTTCAAGAAGTTACGCATTTGATATATCCCAAACAAATTTTCTAAAAACTTTGTTCAATAATTTTACAATAAACATAATTTTAAATAATTGAAGCAACACAAAAATAATTAACTGAATGCGTAAGTATATAAAAAAAATTATTTGCAACGGCTTCTTATAAAATCGATTTGGCTAATCACATACTGTTTTATACTTCTTTTTTCAGTATTTGCTCGTGGTAGGCCTACAAAATTTATGTGTGACAACCTAAAGGCGACCACAGTTAATAGGCCACAGATGAAATCTACAATGACATAACTGAATCTCAGATTTCGGCACTAGGAAAAAGGCATGAAATTATCTTTGACCTTAGTTCGGAATGAGTGTTCCATTGCAACTCAGTGGCGAGATAAATAATGTTATTTCGTATGTTCAACCAGCTTCGCGGTGCCGATAATCTTAGTTTATAGACCATGCTCACAACATGGGATACGTTTCCGATGATTCGAAGATTTTAGGCAATTGCCGCTATTAAAATTTTTTTTTTCCGCCTATGATTTACCTATGGCTACTAAAATGAACATAAGTATATTTTACTTATTGGCTTTTTAGTATGATTACTTTAAACCATTCATTTTGAAGGGCCTAAAATTAAAATAATAATAATAAGTTTTACTTACTCTTGAATGAATACTGTTTTTCCTTAAACATTTATACAGTTGTGTAATTAAACCATAGCCAAGAGACTTCAATTTCATTTTATATAAATGTGCATAATTCATGTAGATCCAATAATTTTTAGTAAAAATGTTGCAGTTTGCAACGATAAATCGTAACTGCAAACGCAATAAACTGAATGTTCCAGAACACGCGCATAAGAACTACACCATGTTAATCATAAGCAAAATTGGAGACGAGAATGTTAGTGGCAAAATGTCGTACGATATATTTTTCGTGCATAATGTGGCAACACAGCATGGAGTTAGTCCCCTCTTGCGCTCCGGTGATGTCGTACTACCACTGTTGTGATCATAATACTGTATTATGGCCGCGGGTTCAAATCTCGGCCAGTTAGAACAGTTTCCAGACACTCAACTTCAAACTGCCGATTAGAGCGCAACGCAACACTTGGCACGACATTAACAGTGATAAATGGGCTTCGAATACTTGATGATTTCACGTCCTGGTATTTTTATGTATGTAACGTAAACTATACGTTGCTGCAATGTTCGGACTGGCCGGGATTTGAAACCGTGCCCATAATATGATGGGCAGAACAGTGGTAGTACGTGTAAATATGAAATCGCGTTACATGCGTCGGCCAGCATCGTTCTTACCTTACCATCGTCTAGGTTGTTGAAGTTGTATTTAAACACACGGAATTGAGTTCGTATTATGGTGATGTGGATGATATAAACTGTTCACGGTTAAATGAGCACTTTTAAAATAAAGATCTGAAAAATGTCAGTGTCAATATCTGCATCTGCGTGTATTTACCGGGCACATGGGCTGCCATGCTCCTAATAAAGTCGGTAACGACGGAGGGAAAGTATTCCCATATTTAAACGCCTAAGGTAAAATTGTAAGGAACTTTTATAAATACCGAAATATTTTTGTCCTTTTTGTTTTATAATAAATTTAAGTGCAAAAAATTTAATTTTATAAATTATTTAATTTTTCCAATAACTGTACAGTTTTACTTGACCTACACATGACTACATGTGATCAGGGACGTTGCCATGTTCATTTTACATACTGTGGAAAATACACAATGTGTATGTAAGTACATCATAAGCAGGGCTTTCATAGGTGCTCACTTTACCGTGAACAGCATATACACAGATAGCGGTATTGGCTCGTAAATAATCTATCTAACTGTCTCCTTACTTACACTTTTGAGCACTACCTTCATTGGGAGTACAAATTCACAGAACCACTAAATAACTAAATCAACTAAAACTGATATTAAATTTAAATGGGTTATTATTTTAGCAATGATGACAAATTTGTGGAACAAACCATGCCCATTGTTGTGGAAAGGGAACGCATTTATATTGTCATTAAATTAATAATGAAATTGTCAAATTACTGAAACCAAGCAATGGCCTCTTAAACCATTTTATGGTAACTAGAAATTACATTTGATAAGAAATTTTATTAAAGAATAACATAAGTATTTAATATTAAGCTGTCTGCCTATTGGAGATAGTAAACAAGAACAATAAACCCACTACATTTGATACTATATTCAAAACTGCACTGTTAGAAAAAAAATCCGTGAAATTACATAGAAGAAGGGTTTACAGGTAGAAAATTATCCAGATAACATCCTAAAATTAGAAAACATTCGTTTTTTATTATTTAATAACGGACTTTCCCTAAATTTCACAAAATTATTCCTAAATTTCTGGAACCTCTAGGTAAATTTGCTACTGGGGTTTAGTGTATTTCCGGTTTATAAAAAAACGTTTGGAGAGGGGGGGGGGTGAAATTTTTATTATGCAGGTGTTTACCATTGTGTAAGAAAGAAATTAAAAAATTTAAATTTTTTTTGTTTTCAAGCTGGATTTAAACTTGAGTCTCTTGAAACCCTGGTACTTCATCCCTATAAAAAATGTTTTAAAATAAAACTTGAAACTGTTTCACTTTTTATTCATATTTTAGTGTTTGGAGCGTAGTAAAAAATGAAGGCGAAAACATATCGTCTAAAGTGTATCCTAAAGGTGGTACACATCTGTGAAGTTGGACCTGAAGCACTAGTTTATTACAAATTATAGTGATAATATTTAAGATGGACCACTGAGTGCCTGGATAATGTGTACCGTTTATAGTGCCATGCGCATTAATAATCCATATTTTAAATTCCAAGTATGCTACCGCATCATGGAGATTAATTCGTAATAAGGGCAGCAACTGTAATTATTTCCATGAAATAATTTCATGGCAGTGACAGAGAGGTGTTCTGTTTACAGATAGTTTATCAGTTACCCATTATACAGACACTCAGAGATCATCTTAAGTATTTCCTGCTGTATGTGTAATAAATTAATGCTTCGGGTCCAACTTCAAAAATGTGAACCACCCTTAGGATTCACTTTAGACCATAGGTCCGTATTTCCCAAAGTATGGGTCGCGACCCACTGGTGGGTCGCAGACTAAAATTTGATGGGCCCGAAAAATATAATTTCATACATAAACATATGCATGAGTTATAAATGTTATAATTGAGAACACATTAATATAACACGTTGTGTAATGCTGTTTGATTAGGTATCTTTTTCATTAAAATGTTTCTTTAAAACTTCAACTTTTTAAGCTATTTTATTAATCCTACTACCCTTCACTTTCTTACGCTACGTAAGAAATACAATGCGAACATGTTGGAACAGCGAAACGGTACGTTTCTCGCATAAGGCATTAAAGTGGGCCCTGAACTTTGCATATTTTTTTTTATGGGTCACGGTTCATAGAACGTGGGAATCACTGCCATAGGTCGCATATATGTTCTCGCCTTTTTTTTTCATGATTAACCTGCAGCTGAAGTTTGTCGGTTGAATTAAGATAACATGCATTATGCACATAGATGTCGCTCGATGGTTCCACGAACGGACTGCAGTTGCCGACGCTCAGTCGGGTGGACGGTGGCAAGATAGTGAGGGGGTGGGATGCTGGGGTGCGGTCCGTTGTGGGCTCTAACCTCTGGCAGGTGACCGCTGACCGCGCCGGGTCACCGACTGATCGACCTCGCGTCACACAGTTCACTGACTCGCGTGCTACAACAGCGCCGGAAGTCGGCCGCCTGACGACGCCCCGTCCTCTCACGCTACTCCGGCCGCCATCTTGAAGAGCTCGTCGTACTGGCGAGCCCTTTCAGCGTAGGTGACTGGCTAGTTACGTGCCCCGCGGTGGTGGGAGGAAGGGGTGTGAAATGGACACATTCCGATTATTACAGTCAACTGTCGAACCGACCCTTTGAATAACCACTCAGCAGAAGCGAAACGAGATAAATGCAACCGTATGGGTCAGGTGTATGTCCTGAAGTCCCAGGGCACCACTGAGCAATCATCGTCTAGAAAAAAAGCTCACCACACACTGTCCGCACAAACAGGTATTCTGCTACCGCAACCACTGCCTATTTGTCGTCATGCACTCTGTTTCAACCTTGAAATGTCAAGATAATAGGTGTCAACTCGTAAGTCCATGAAAGCAGCAACACGAGTGTGAAGAGAAGTAATAATGTAGATATGTGGCCTTATTATCATGGAAAAAATGCTTAAAAAGTTATTGTACTCGTACCACATCGAAGAAATGAGTAAACCATAATTTCATAAAACTTGCAATATTTAAGAAACCGTAAGTTTCAGGGCAAAACGGCTAAATTTTCTCTCCCTGGAAAACGATATAAACGAGCATGAAGAATATATTTGTGCAATGAAAACATCTTAATATTTAGCAATAGTAATCACCCACGTAACGAAAACAATTTTTTTTTCATTATCTTGGTTCATGAACTGTAAATATACAAAAACCTAGATAAAAATGTATGCAGTGCTTTTGTGAATCCATGCGCAATTCTTTTGAAATTTACTTTAAGTTCATTTTTTAATAAAAACAAATATCCGAAGTTTTGCAAAGATTTCTGGATCATTTTTACCAGCGCACATCCGCAATTTTACTGAACTGGCGTGCAGTTATTTTGTCGGCATCGGATTTCTATGGTATTTTCAGTAGCAACCCTAGCATTATTTTTTACGTTCCTTTACAAACGTTACCTAAAAAATGATAGGGCCAAGTAAAATTGTTATGGCCATTTTCTTTTTCAAACAGTTCACCTTATGGAACAACTAAAGAATTACACGTCACACACACACTGCAAACAGGATATCTTAAAACTTGGTGGCCGTTGGAATTGTCCTTGAACAAGTGCAACGATAAGCACTGATGAGCTGGAAGTTATAGGGGTTTTAAACCTTATGTACTGCAGTAGGTAGCTTTAAGGCCCTATCAAACCCCGCATTTCGCCTTTCGTAGCCTTGTCAGGCGACTCAATCTTTCAGATATCCTGCGCGCAATGTGTGATTACTTCCTAAACGAAATCCATTAACTGGCATTACTCCAAAGTAGTGAAGGCATGAATATAATTTGACCTAAAGCTCTGAAGGCCCAGCCCAGCCGTCCTGCAGACAGAACGGCCAGACAGCAGGAGGCCAACCCGACACTGCAGAAACTTTCGCCGATAGCTGGTGTCGGCCGCAGAGTTGTGACGCTCGCCGCTGGATGATCGACGCCGTGCGATCCGTCCGGCTCCGACCACGCGTCACGCAGTTTTTACCCCTCCCTGGGGACGCCTCTTTATTTACGGCTGAAAAATACCCATGCACCTCCCCCCACTACCCTCATCCCTACGCGCACGCACCTGTTTACCCAAAGTTCCCAGTCCGGAATTATTTACAACTACGGTGGGTAATATATTTTCGCTCTGATCGCCGGATGCGATTTATGAGAAAGTTATTTTTTTTATATTAATCCGCCGTGGATTGACAGTGTCCCTGTCAATCATAAACTCTGACGACAGTTACAAGTGTCACCTGTTGGGTCCGGATCGTAAATCACGGGACAATGGTTGGTTCGAATTCATTGGATTTCTTGAATCATACCTGGTTCGTAACTGGTAATGCACTTCAGTAAACATAATATACATGTTCAAAAAAGATTTAAAATTTACATAAACTTGGTTTTAAAAAAAATTAACACTGATTTCATTAGGATAACAATTAAGTTCCACAAATACCTTGAACAGAGCGAAGTTATGCTGAATGACGCAGAATCCGATAATGTGCTGCTTTGCACCTACGGAAACCTATTACTAGGTAAATTGAAATAACCGGGAATTTGTTTCATGAAACGCTGAGCTCCAATAAGCGTTCTTCCGACCTCATATTGTGGTTAGACCAATGTTTATTTTTGAAGCTACTATTGACTCCGAGTCAGAATAAAATTCTTAACACTAAAGGGATCGGATCAGGGCAACTTATGCAAAGAAGCAACCAACTACAAATTACTGTATCTGAGATATTGCGAGTTTAGCAATACCTTCAAAATAAAATTATTCTGAATTGGTGATCTTAGCTTTATTTATGGCATTTGTTAAGTCGTAAAGTACTTTTTGCCCTGGAAATCATATATTGGCAAATATGGAAACAGTTTTGATATTTAATCCACGAATATATTACTTGGCTACGTTTTACTTAGTTCAATAACTGGTAATAGTGGTTGATTCCAATAGTTATTTTGCTGTGTACCGAATAATTAATAGTAAATATTGAAGTAGTTTTTAATTTTATCTTTCATTTGAGAGTTTTTTTATCGGCAATCTACGGACCATGCTATTTCAACTGTCCATTTCCTTTCCCTGGCGCCTGGGCTTTAACTTTAACCCAGTATTCCCGCATTCGTATCCTATGCTGTTCCTTCCTCGCTTCAGTCCATGTTTTGCCAGTTTTTAGTTTCGGCTTTTCTTGGAAACCACGGTGCTCTTGGAGTTTCGTCTTGAGCGGAATACGTTTCTGGATATCCTCCTGTGTTAGCCCCACTTCTTGCAAGTCTTTCTCTACCTTGGTGAGCCACGCCTCCTTGGTTTTTTTTATTGAAAAAGTAATTTAAGATCCTATTGCTCAGCCTTGTACGATTCATACGGGCAATATGGCTATAGACAACAATTCCTCCTCCTACGAATGGTGTCTTTGATATTTTCTACATGTGTGTAGAGTTCATGATTGTGTCGTTTTCTGAATTCACCATTTTTTTTTATTGCTCCTAGGATTTTCCTTAAGATCTGCCTTTCCTTTATTTATAATTTTTCGATCAAACCTTTTCTATTCATAGCAAGGCATTCGGCATATAGAGCCTCCGGTCGTATTACTGTGTAATAGTGTCGTATCTTGGCGTAAATATATATAGATTTCTTCTTGTAGACATTTTTGGTTAGTTGGTATGCCGTTTCCATTTTCCTGATCCGTGATGTAAAGGCTTCTTTCTCCGAGGTCTTGGAATCTGCCCACTCTCCAAGGTATTTAAATTTCTCCGTTCGTTTGATTTTCCCTTCTCCTACCTCTAGCACTCACATTTGAGAGTATGTTATTAATATTTAAATTTCTTATTAAAATTTTGGTATTAGGCCTACAGTTTTCAAAGATCGCCACAGGGAGTTTTGTTCCTAGTACTCTACGCTACATATTACTGAACATATTGTCTTAGTTAAATTAAAAAAACTTAATTTTCTTTCAAAATATTACTGTAATTTTACTGTTAAACATAATTTCAAAATTAAGTTAGACATAGTTTACTTTTCCTAATAAAACATGTCACTGTACAGAAAAGTCCAAGTCTCCACTAAACCTATCAATATGATCGCAATGCTTGCATCTACAAGAAGATTTTGATAAAATTCCTTTGCATTTTAAAGCATCAGATGCACAATAGACTTAATAATGTCCATATTAGGAGCCGATATAGGTTTTCCGGTTGGCCGCAGAGGTTCAAATAATATCAAAATTTGCGGATAGAGTTTTAGACCGCCAAAAGTCATACGAAGCAATTTCAATGTGTTAATTATTATTGCTTTCAGCATTACTCTGATGTATTCATCGAGGTTGTACCATAAGTCCAAGAGAAAATCAGTACACATTATATTATTCTTTGAAAAATATATATTTCGAAAATTTTTGCAAATAAACAATTTTGAATATCTTAACATCTAAGCAATTGTTTACAGTTTTTAGAATACTTTCCAAAGGAAAGAAAGGCTTATGTGATCAATTTCCTGTATGTGTGTCTATCTGTGTGTATGTGTGTAGGTGTGTATCTGTGTGTGCGTCTGTGCGTGTGTGTGTTCTCCACCCCCTTTTACAATTTTTGAACGCGTCAACTGAATTTCACAAACTTGGCACGTCTTAGTAAGGAAATATGACTTTTATAGTTTTCGACGAAACGGGCACTTACTTTCAAAATGGCGGCCACTTAAAAATTTGGTGTGATATTTCATACCTCGGGAATTATCCAAATTGATTTAAACCGATTTTTGTATGCTGGCAGAGTATCAAGTAAGAATTAAATTTTGAGAAGGATATTGGTGTTGGTCAGCCCTTTTGGAATATAGTACCAAATGAAAAGAATGTTTTACATTATATCTCTAAAACTATTAACCAATTCTCTTCCAATTTGAAACGTTAGTAATAATATGATAAGCCAAGTAAATGTATGCAATTGAACTAGATTAGTTGCTTATTTTCAAAATGGTGGCTACATAAATATTTTAGGTTTATTTGGTATATCTACCATAAAATTTGACCAAATGTTGTAGGCTAAAAGTAACTGTTACTAAAATTCTAATCCACAACTTTATAAGATAGTGCCATACGAATAAATTACGTATTTATGTGATATCTCGGTAACCAATGAACCTATTCCTACCAAATTCGGCAAACAAGAAGTACTGCAGAATATGATGTAAAATTACATATTTTAAGTATGTCGGACATGTATTTTCAAAATGGTGGATATGCAGAGGTTTTAGCTTTAAATGCTGTATCGTCGAAACTTCATTTCCAACTTATCTTTGTATGTATGGTATCAGCAGATATAACAACTGTAAACTGTATCTACACAGAGAATATTTTGTCCGCCATCTTGTAGGATAGTGCTATTCGAATAAATATAAGTCTTGTCATATCTCGGGAAACAATTGACCAATTCGTATAAAATGTATCAAACAAATAGTATTGAGGCAGATGATGTTAAGTGATATGTTTAAAGCATGACAGATACTTATTTTAAAAATGGTGGTGACATGGGCATCTTAGCTAAAAATGCTTTATCGTCGAAACCATGTAATCTATTCCACCTTTTATTTTGTACGTTGGCAGTAGATATTACAACTATCAAATGTATCGACACGGAGCATCTTTTGTCCTCCATTTTATAACATAGTGTCATGCGGGTAATAAAGTTTTTCCGTAGTATCTCGGGAAATTATTGACATATGCCTACCAAATTTTGTAGGCAAATAGTACTGCAGCTGGTGGTATAAACTGGTATGTTTTAATAAGTTAGGCACTTTTTTTAAATATGATGGCTATATAAATATTTCAGCTCAATACATTTTACTAACGAATTAAATTCCATCTTAACTTTGCATACTGGCAGTACCTATTAGAACCATTAAATTTGTCTATATAGATAATCATTTCTCTGCTATTTTGTAAGATAGACACACCAATAAAAAATAAAAAATTTATCTCATATCTCGGGAAAAAATCAACCCATTATAACCAATATTGTCTAAAAGTTGTAATGTGGTAAACGATATTAATAAATGTTTTTTTTAAGTATGGCACATTTAATTATTTAGAATAATGTCTGTAAAATTATTTTAGTTTTTTACGCTAACATTTTGCCATATTTCTGGAACAGTTCACCTAATTGTCACCTGATTGTGCACACCATGAATGCTACAGAAGACTATGTAAACTTTCATGATTTAAGTGAGTCAGACAACAATATTCTAAATGGCGGCTTCATAAATAATTTAGGTAAGTTTGCCACTTACATATGTTAAACAATTTAACCAAATTATTTCACAATTTGTATGTTGACAGCGTATATTAATAGCATTGTATACGGAGCCTCTGTTTTAACAGTTTCGTAAGATAGCAGGAAATATTAAAATAGTGATTTTATGCCGATTTTACCGATTTCTACCGAAGTGTTCACACAAGTAGCACTGCGGTAGGCCATGTAAACTTGCATGTTTAAGTGGCTCAGACACTTATTTTCAGATTGAAAGCCCGGTAAATATTTTAAGTTCGTAAACCTTATTATTCGAAAAATTAGACTGATTTGATCCGAAGTTGATGCTCCGAATCCAACCTTTATAATGCAGTTTGCACACTAGCTTATTGTGCGAGGCAAGTGTGTATTTGTTGTTGTCTCGCTTTTGTTGTGGAAGATTCTGGTTTCGATTTCTAATGATATTGCTTTCAAAGAGCAGTTAAGTCCTAATTATCGACTCAATTTTTAAGAAATTATTTAAAAATTAATTGCACCCACGTTGAGGGAAGTAGGCTCATTAGTTATATCGGCAAATTCTTGTTCAAAATCAAATCATTAATCTTATCTTCAAATATTTAGGCCTTATCTCAGCATCTTTTTCGGCACAAAGAAAACTAAACATCTTTGTGTTGAAGGTAACATATTATTAAGTATTTAATATTTAACAAAATGTTAACGATGCCTAATAAGATTACTTTCCTCTACATAAGTACAAATAATGGTTTTATGAAGTTCTTATTATATTACATTATAGGTTGGCGTTGATGTCTCGTACAGATTCCATAAGTTTGCATAATCATGTGTCAAACTCACAATTTACCTTTTTATAAAAATATGATAAAAACTAATTTACTTGAAGAAATGAGATAATTTACACGGTGGAAAAATATACATGTGCCATCTCAAGTTATCATTATGATCACGCGAAGTGTTTTAATTTTTTTAGTTTCTGAATGTAAGGTTTATTCTTTTTTTTTTAGTCCCTGAATTTCCGTAACACAACCTTTACTCTGAACATTTTTAAAATAATGAAGAACCTTTCAGANTATTCCATAAGTTTGCATAATCATGTGTCAAACACACAATTTACCTTTTTATAAAAATATGATAAAAACTAATTTACTTGAAGAAATGAGATAATTTACACGGTGGAAAAATATACATGTGCCATCTCAAGTTATCATTATGATCACGCGAAGTGTTTTAATTTTTTTAGTTTCTGAATGTAAGGTTTATTCTTTTTTTTTTTAGTCCCTGAATTTCCGTAACACAACCTTTACTCTGAACATTTTTAAAATAATGAAGAACCTTTCAGATTCACTTCTGTAATTTTTTAATGTCGAGTATATTTTAATTAGACTCTAGGTGTTCAAGAAACAATAAAATTGTAATTTAGACATATTCTTAGAACAAACAATGGGATACTTATTTTATTTGTTATAATTTATATCGCATTTTATATCTATAATTAAGAAAGTGTTTGCAAAATAAGATACAAATTAATTTTTCCTAATGAAACTGTGTTAATGCGCGAGCCAGTTTAAAGTTTATTTTACTCCGATTGAGAACAAGACGTGATTTATTCATGCAGAGAGTGGCATATAGAAATATTTCCGCCACAAGGTACCCTGGTGCTTCAAAGAGGTTGCTTTTGAGTTGGCGGTAAATTGATCAATTCTGTTTATTTGTTAGTAGAAGTTTTTTTATAATTGTGACATATAAATATTGCTGCCAAAATAATACGATATAACGTTATTTTGTAAACTTCACGTCCACCTTTAAGTTGTGTTCACAAGAGTAAACAGAAAAAATATAATTTTGGGTGGCACTGAGCTTTTTTAAACACGTTTATATAATTTTATTTAAAATAACAAATTTTTGGGTGAAAAAAGTATTTGTCAACTTAAGGAAATTCACGAGTCTGTTGACTCATTTAAAGAAACGTAATTGTATAATCCAGCTTGCAGTCAAACGTTTCGCTAAATCCAGTTTTACGGCAGAATATTACAAAACACGTTACCACATATTGTTCAATTTTCATTCTAGTGCAAAATAAAATTTAGTTTTTACGTAGGTGCTAACATAATACAAATAGAAAAATTTAAGAAGTAACTATCTTATTGGTTTACATTCAAAACTGAAAAAAAAAACCGTTACACATGCAACACAAGTGCTACCTGGCGACTTAAACTCTATTTGCTAACATTCCCAACCTGTCATATGGAAAGAGAAGTGGACATGTTTGCTAACATTTCGAATCTTCAACACACCCATACTTTTGGAATAAAACATCTTAAAGCACTTTCTTACATATACTGTTTCCTAAACTCAAATCGTTCCCACGTTGTTTGTGATAGTGATATTGGCAGAAAAGCAGTTCTATGTTGGGACACGGAGGTATCTACTGCGCGGCTCACATGCGCACTCTATCCTTCTAAGATCGAGGCAGAAGTGCGTCTGTGCCGGAACTCCAAAGCGGACCACACGACCAACGACGTGTGTGTAGGGTCGTCGACAGACCCTAAGGGACCTAGGGTAACTAATTCTGTTGCGCCCCTTTTCTGCTTTTAGTGCGCAACTTTTCAAACGCTTTACACTCCTTGCAAAGAAGAACATCAAAGACCGTGCACTTTTAGGTATTTTTGTATATTGTTATATGTATAGCAAAACTAGTAAATAAGTTTTAACGAAGATTTTAAGGAAATTATTCAATTAGTTTCTCCCAAGACAACTGATGTAGATTCCAGCCAAGTAGGCCTATCCACAATATTTTTTTCCAAATTACAACGAAAATTAATACACTACCACGCGCTGACTCCCGCACTAGATGGACGCGGGCTCCATGCTACCTGACTATACGCAGTCCGGCACTGTATGGGGTGACCCACCTTGACTCTCCTCTCCCCGCAAGCATACCCGCTCGCTAGCCCATCGCCGGAGGCCGTGGAATGACTGACAGCTGACTTGCGACCTGACTGGCGTCACAGATCTTCCTCACCCATGCCGAAGAAATCCACGGCTTTAGAGGATGGACAATAATTTCCTGGTGTTATTGTCCCTTGGGGCGATGTGGCATTTAGAGAAATTTCTGGGCTATGGCCCAACGCTATCAATGCCGCCTCAGCCAAAGGATAGGGAGTAATAATGGTAGCCATTTGGTTGAAGTGCGGTAATCTGACGAAGTCTGGTGCAACGAGGGACATCGGCTAAGGGGACGGACGGCGGCGGAGGGTACGGGACGACGGCAGACGACGTGATTGTGGTGTGAACGGGCGAGAGGGCGTGATACCCAACGAGTAGAAGGCCAACTACGCACGGGGGCGCTCGGAGATCTGTAGCACATTTAGGACTGGTGGAATGTGGACTGAAATAAGGTGGAGCTGTATGGACATGCGATATGGACTTTATTGTAAATATTAGAACTAAAAAGTATGGACATTTAATTTTTAAATAGCAAGTGATAGCAATTCATTGTGAGAAGTTGAGTCGTGAGTATTTCCTTTGTAGTTGTAAAATAGGAAATTACAATTAGTTATTTAATTTAATTAAAACCTCCATACCTCAAATAACCAGACTTAGCTCACTGAGTTTGATAAATTATAACAATTCTCACATTAACAACAGAGATTTTATACGGGAAATTGATAGGAAACGACATTTGAATTAAAAACGTCTAAGCCAAGCTGCCCCCTGGCGCCCGGGCCACTAGGATTATGCCCCCTCCCCTCCAGCCACCCCTGTGGGCGGGCCCGCAATGTTGGGCGAGGGATGAGGAGTCCGGATGCGATCGCGGAGCCCCCTTAAGACCGCGCCCCACGCCCTGTTCGCAGCTACCGTCCACCGTCCAGCAGGGCGTAATGACTGTTTGCGCTCGCAATACCTGATCATTAACTGCTACAGCTGGCAGGGGACCGCCGGTCAATATTGACACGCCTGTGATTGCTTATCCCCCGACAACCATCCCGTCACCCCACCACCAGCCCAACCCCTTCACCATGGCCGCACCGACAGTCGTGCCTACCCGAGCGCACGCACAAGCAACGTGTTAGGATGGCCGACTTCCCGCAGACCGCCTTCTACGTTACCTCCGACAAGACACGTGGTCCGGGCGCCGAAGTACCCCAACATGACTATCGTTCGCTTTAGGAAAGTAATTTCAGGAACCTGCCACTTTGCAGAAGTGCTCAAAACCAGTCAAAATTGCGAATGTCTTTTTTATTTTAACTCAAGTTCGTTTGTGATGCTTTTGCGATATTTTGGACCACAGATTGCGAGACATGCCTTGGCTACAACAGGCTTTGTCTAAGGTCATCCTATCTCCTGTACCCATTCGAGCAAGGTCACTTCACTTGTCCACTCGCTGCTAACACTGTCAGAACCATCTCTTCTTTTAAGACTTTTTCCACGCAATTTTGGTCAATCGATCGTTTAAGGTTTGCCATCGACTCAAAGTCTTTACAGGTGGGATACATGAAAGTAAGTTCAATCAATATACATAAATCCTTCATATTTTTTTTTATGAAGTTATGTTCATACTGGAATAAAATCCGTAAGGTCACAGTCTATATGAATAAATAATGTTTACTAATGAAATGCTTGTCCCTTAATATTCAGTTAATAAGCGGATACGCAACTAAACAGTATAAAAGGGATGCACTAGGTATCAGTTTTGGGGGAAATTAAAGGCCCTGTAAATCAATAACCATCGCAATTTAACCAGAACAGTTTTGAATGGATAGCGTTAAATTTTGCGTATTACAAGATATTTTCATTATTTTAAATTATAAGATATCTGGTGTTTCCGTTTTGGGTAAACAGTGGTTGTGGTATCATTGGACGTGCGTGCTTTTCACTGTAAAACTCGTCACTGCACTTGTTATTTTTGCCGATTGGTTGCGATTGTGCTCACTTGAGATATTAAAAGAACCCGCATTATATTCCTCAGTTAGATTACATGGAGTGCATGCATTTGCAGTCGTAATTGTGGCGACAAAGATCCTCATTAAAATTCTCTAGCTGATGAAGCTGT
Source organism: Clitarchus hookeri (assembly GCA_002778355.1). Taxonomy (NCBI): domain Eukaryota; kingdom Metazoa; phylum Arthropoda; class Insecta; order Phasmatodea; family Phasmatidae; genus Clitarchus; species Clitarchus hookeri. Next base: position 402,374 of record NQII01002307.1, read on the forward strand.
CGTATTACTGAAACCAAAAAGCAAAATTTGTCAAATTTGTTTTGTTCGAATGGTAATTTAAAAGAAATATAATTTTGTTTAATTTTGGCTTTTGACTTCTTCAGTAAGTTTTCAAGATATTCAGTACAATAAGTCAGCAGTTGTGGTTATAGTCAAAGCAACTGTTCAATATTCTGTAGACAGTAAAATTATATTGCTAAGGGGNCTCTCTCTCCATCTCTCTTACACGCTCGCGCAGAAACACACACGGATGTACACAGATAAACATACAGGATATTCTGGGCACTTCGTAGCCCAACGGTCCCACCGGGTGTTTTATTCTTATGGAAACTCTTGAACTTCCTTTTATGAAATTATCCTGGTCCAGATGGAAAAGACCCATCCTTCACCACAGCGAATTTCTAACCACTGCCATGAGACTGGCCGCAAGCTTCAGAGGGAAACTCGAAAAGGACCAATACTAGGTCAGCCCATGCTCCTTTCTTTCCAGGGACATCTTACGAGTTACCCACTACTGGAGGGGGGAAGGGTACAAAAAAAGCGCCTCACTCTCCTCTACCTTCCTTCATTTCCATACTGTTGAGATTATTCACGCTGAAATTCCTCTTTGGATCCCAACGGCCTGACCGTTAAGGTTTAATAATCCCATACATTTTGAATTATAATTCTTATAAATCTTCGTAATCCAACTCTATGACCGGACATTAAAAACCAAAGCTTGGAATGGCATACAGAACTACTTAAGTTTATGCGGTTGCAGTTGTATCCGTTATTTTAACCCCAAGTGCGACAGAAATTATTCAGTAATGAGGGCATCTTTTATTACTGTCACAGATATGAAGCCAGTAACTGGAGAAAAAGAATTTTGATTTAGAGATTACTGTTAAGATGCTTCCTGTGCTATGACATGCTAGGTTTATAAATATTGAATCTGGAAATAAGGTAACAGAGATATAAACGTAAATACAAGATGGCGGGTACCTCTACCCAGGTATCGAACAAACCGCCATTTAGTCACAACCATTACGATTACCCGTGATTCAGGCCCGGCTTGGGAAGCAGGTAGCCCTTCCAGTAAAACCAGGTATAGGGACCACCCGGGAGTGTCCTAGTTTTGTTAGTCTCGGTGCTTCGAACTTATTCACAGGTGCCAGAAGCCATATGCACACCAGGCTGTTTGCCGTAACATCACGAAATCCGCATTCTGTGAAGAAACTGGCGAAGAAGTAGGTATGACTTCACCAGAAGTTTTCATAATATTTTCTGAGTTGTAATATTACGCCAGCAACACTCAAAGTGTAAAATACTCAACTTAGCAGGTTGGATTGTATATTATTCTACATTGGAAATAACAATTGAATTGGGAAACTTTAAACTCGGCATTATATTGGCTGACAGCCGGCGAGTAATGAAAGTTATACGTTGCAGTTAGCTTGACTGATGTTGTGTGAACCAATCGGACGGTTGTAAAAGGGACTACACAGTCCATTACAACTTGTAGTCGTGCATTCTAGGATATACGCGACTTGCTTCTATCTTGTCTTAATATTGCCAGTAAATCTGTACCTCACTAAAAGCGTTTAGATGTTATAGTGCATTCACGGTTACTTCCTACTATTTTGAAGCCGTACTAAAGTTCTACTTCCAAGCATTCCCCCGCCTCGTGGAGACAAAGCTTAACTAAGTCTAAAGAAATACACAAAAGGGACAACGCACTTCATTCTTGCGCACTCAGTGTAATAATATTTTGCATAAGAACTATTTCTGACTAGGCATTACCAACACACCTATGTTATACCGGTTTTTATTGACATTAAGTAAAAATTAAATATTAAAGTTTAAAAATATAGAATATAAGTAAAAACAAAATTTAAACAAAAATAAGGTACTTTGATGTTAAACGAGTATAAAGTGCTTCTGATACATGTAATGCTCAGTAAACAACTAAACACGTCATACATGAAGAGATTTTTCAAATGTTTCTTAAAAGAAGAGTGAAGAAACCGCAAATAGACTACAGTATATGATCCACCGGGACATGTAAGGTACATCCAGATAGAGACCGACGAGAGCATTTGCGAGCGGAACAGACTACTCTCGCACTGTGATCTGCCAGCGTGGTAGATGCCTATTCCTGCTCGCTGGGTCGTGCAAGAAGTCTGGAGGGTGCATGCATCACATCACCGCCTCTCCCCTCAGCATCACGATCTTCCATCCAACCCGAAGGTTCCCTCCGCAGCACTAACAGGGACAAATAGGCGTCAGCACACCACGCTGCGCGACAGTCATTTGTCAGGTTCGCTTTTTGCCACTTCGTCTCTCTCTTTCTTCTGGTGCCTTCTCTATTAGCACTGCGAAAATAATGGTAGATGACTGGCACACCTTTTTTTCATTCGGGCTCCGCCCAGAACCTCTACCATGTTCTAGATTTTTTCGTTGGCTTAAATGCTCCGGTTTTTGTTGTAAACCCAACTGTAACACGCCAAAGATTAACAATAATAACCAAAAATATTCTAAGCTTTCCCCTGTTTTATAACAAATATAATAAACTTTATTTTATATTTTTAACGAACATATAAAATCTATATATATATATAGTAAACCCTACTGAGACATTTGGCCATCCAAGATTTTCTGCATTATCATTCAAATCAATCGTCGAGTGTCTGTCTCTAGCGTTGGCTGGGATGAGTTACCTTGTATTAACACAGCTGTAGCGCCAAGAGTGACGTGCCTGGGGCTTATCGTGATTCCACCCCGACTACAGGTATGGAGCGATCCAGCGACCTCTCAGCCGCATACAGTATTGACATTGGACGACAATATTGTACTGACGATTTTAATAAGTTTTAAGACACGGTAGCGGTATCATTTTCCGGGAATGCCAGTATTTTCAAAAGAAGCTATTTCTAATGGACAATTTTGAGTGACATTTCAGTGACAATTTTGAGAGTTCACGTAAAACTAACAGAATTTCAGCCATGCGAATGAAAAGGTGCATGGTTGAGATGGAGTCTTTCATGCAATAGAAACAACAAACCCTTGAAATCCTGGAGTTGAGAAAGTAAAAAAAGTGTTTGTAAAGTTTGGAAAAGAATATATAATAGTATAAATTGCCAAACATGTTTCTAGAGAACAGGCAATTGTTGTGAACTTACTACAGTGCCATCTGGTATTGGTTAACATTCTACACTGAAGAGCCAAAAAAAAACTGGTATAGGCGTGCGTATTCAAATAACAGAGGTATGGAACCAATCAGAGTAACGCGATGCGGTCGGCAGCTAGATCGGTTACTGCTGCTACAATTGCATGTAATCAAGATTTAAGTGAGTTTGAACGTGGTGCTATAGTCGGCACACGAGAGATGGGACGTAGCATCTCCGAGGTAGCGATAACAATTGGATCTTCGCATATGACCATTTCACGAGTGTACCGTGAATATCGGGAATCCGGTAAAACATCACATCTTCGACATCGCTGTGAAAGATCGTGAAAGAACGGGACAAACGACGACTGACGAGAATCATTTAACTTGACAGATGTGCAACCCTTTCTCAAATTGGAGCAGATTGGATTTGTGGACTGCCCTGCAGTATTCATGGTGTGAATTGCCTCCTGCATACCTTCAGACATTAGTCGAGTCCATGCCACGTCGTCTTGCGGCACGTCTGCGTGCTCGGGGGGGACTACACGATAATAGGCAGGTTTACCAGTTTTTTTTGGCTCTTCAGTGTACATGCTAGTACGGTGTGGACACACTCTAAATTCGAATATGAGGGAAGCCACTGATTGGCAGTGAAATTCAACTACTAGAATCAGTGAAAAAGGCTCCACTTATAATCAGTGGAAAACCACTGATTGATTTAGTGAAATAATTTCACTGATTGAATTAGTGACCACCGACTGCAGTGGAGAATTAAATAAAGTTTTTATTGAATTCAGCCAACTAATTACCTGAAAAAAACCTTTACGATAGTTTATTATTTAGAGTGAGCAATCTACCGTAATTTAAATATATAAAAACATTCTCGTTGGTGGCCGGAATTAAACTCAGATGCCATTTACACTTCGATTTTAAGCCAATACCATAACATCTGCGCTACCAAGCCAAGTTGAATAAATCAGAGGAAAATATATGTCTTATATTCTTACCGAAATTGTGAATATTTAAATTATATGCCCCTACTTTTAGTTTTTGATTTAATTGGTACCTTTAGGATTGTTAAAACTAATAGTATATATGCGTGCACTATCTTCACCACATTATTCAATTTAAACTTTCAAACAGAGCGCTGTGATGATTACATGAAAATGAAATGCAAGACGTAAAAAACGGAACGAAAAGCTGAATGTTCATATCACGTCGTAAAATGGTGTTTTGAAAGACGAAACACATTTTAAAAAGTATTTTGTATTGGTTTTATTAGTTTATTCGTTGTTATTTCACTTGAAGATCGTTGTTTATCGGCAGTTTTTAAACGTTGTTTGACGCCCATTTTTACACGCGGTTTAACTGGTCCATCAGTCAAAAAACCAACCACTGGAAAACAGTGAAAAAAAATTACTGATGAATCAGTGGAAAATGTCACTGAATCAATAAGTGAAGAAAATCTGGCATTTTTTCATTGGTTCGCCGGTTAAAATCACTGAACTGACCGTTGAATAAGTCAAGTACTGTTGACTGATTGAAACAGTAAAATTCTATATTATTCAGTTTTACAGTGCATCGTGATGTGCGATCACAACCATCGTGAACTCTAAAACCAAACTCGGTGATCGTTACATCGAAAAACTCTATCAACTTTAAGCTTTAAACTGTACGAAAAGTGCTGTCGAAAAGTTTACTGCCTGAAATTTCTTACAGAACCTGCTGTGTCTGCTTATTTACAGGTAACAGTAATGCTCTGCAGCGCTGGTTTGCATTGCATTTCACTGATTCGGCGAGTCGGTAGCAGTTTGTTAAATTTCTTTCCAGCGAGTAGTATTTCACCTACTGAAATATTCGGTTCTGCTAAGGTTAATTCAACTACAGGTTAACAAGGTCAATGTTGAACGTTTGGCAACGAATTTTTTTCGCCACCAGGTGAGCGTTAGTGTCGGCAATGCACCAGAATTTCTCTATTTTCTACGTTTAAAAGCAGGATGATTGTAATAATAATAAATCAAATATAAAATAACTTCGTATCCAAGTAAAATATTTTCTCTTATTCACGTATTTTAAAATTTTAATTAAAAGTTACATTTTGGAATGCTGCGCACCTAGTTGCGGAAATTTTCCCTATGAAAGACTCTCCCATAAGAAATCACATTACGTTCGTAACCTGAGTAGAATAAACCTTAGTTCGGCTTCTGACTGCGAAACGAGAGTCCGGAGGCCGATGAACTCGCGACTGTCGGCGAAAGGCGAGAATTCTCGACGGGAGATTGACAGCATCTTGACGGGGTTCCGCCGACTCTCGAAGGCTACCTGAAGCGCAGCTGGCCGCGTATCGAGGCACGCTTGATGGGTCCTGGCCTCCGTCTCCGGAGGAGCCCCCCCACCGCGAGTGTTTTCGCGTGTTTACATCCATTAGCAGAGCGGCCGCAGCTGCACCGCTCAATGGGGTCGCCGGAGCGTCCACCGAGTCCTCCAGCCGCGGCCTTTGTGCCACCACCTCCGACGTCCGAGTGCGCCCATGACCTTGTTTACCCCCGCCCCCGTCCTTGCCGACATGAGCAGCTTTTCTTCGTCTTTCCTCCGCAGTTGCTGCCTCTTTGGAGCCGAAAAGGCCCGTCGGGCGCACGCGAACCCTCCACGAGTGGCTTCACACACATCTCCCCGTTGTTGTTGCCGCCCTGCACATCTGCCGTGGCTGCTGCCTTCCTCGCCTTCTTGAAGAAGTCGTCAAAAAGAAGTCGAAGGATCAGACCCGTTGTGTAGCGCCGACAGCTAAATCAATTGTTATCCTGGAATTTTACCTGCCGATAAATTTTTTCTCCTTCAAGATAAATAGCTACACACACTAGCATATAACGTTATAACGTGTTGCCGTCTATTCGCGATCTTCGCACTTATTTAGTTATATATTTGAAAATTCACCCCACGTATGTCGTGTTTATTTGTTCCCTAAATGTCATGAATCACAAACGTTTTATTGTTCTGTTATCACAAAAGTATTTTATTTTCTGTTAAAATTAACTTTTACTTATACGTTAGTATTTAATTTACAATTAATGTGAATAAAGCAGATAGAATGCATACAGAATGATATCGCCTGGTCCTCGATACTCAATTGGATATCGGATTGGACGAGCATATTTCAATTGCCACAACTTACGCTAACGTACATCTATGAAGGCTATGTGTTACCGAATCATAATGAGAAGTTTATATGGTTTGTAGTCGCAGACTCAAAGACCAAGATAGAAAATAAGAGATTGCAAAGACCAGACCTTCAAACAGTTTGGGTAATACATAGTATACTATCGACTGTTCTAATTTATATACTATTAAATTTCGGAACTTGTTTGGTTATCCCATCTGGGTTCCCTAGTGTTTTTAAAACTACTGAATTAAATCTCGAATGGCATTGACTTGATTATACTGTTGTTTTAAAGGTCTTACGAGTGTTCAGAAATTCTTATTTTGATTCTCGTTGTTTAGTGCATTTCACTCAGCTGCGTATTTTAACGCGTTAGAAATATATTTAATGTATTAATCAATTTAGCTTTCAAGCATATTATTTCACAGAGACATTATGGTCTTCATTGCGGATGGTAAGAAAAAAGTATTAAAACAGTAGTCGACACACTGCTCATAAAGTTAGGTACTGGTCTCAGTTAACACAACAGAGTTGGGTTTTTACCTAAACACAATACAATCACGCAAGTTACATTTTTTCTCATGTTTTTTCTTGGAAAAGCTATACATGAAATTTAATTACATGTCAAACAAAACTGATTTCGTTGGTTAAGGATTTTACGAGTTGCTGGGTAGGGTATGGTAACACTTCTGCAGAACTCCCAAAAATCATTTCAATACGTTATGTGGAGTACACTGACAAGCATACATCAACAAAATAGCTTATTATTCCCAAAAAAACAACCACTATCTGCAGTTTTAGTAATGCTGTAACTGCGAATACGTATCGAAAATTATGTGAAACGAGACTTGAAGAACATGAGTGCCTAGCAATTCCCGTTTCCTTAGCGGCCGAAATTTCAGATTCCTCTAAACAGTTTACTATCTGCATATATAAGTAGTTCACGTTTAACATAGTCACTTGTAAATTGACATTTTTTAAGTTGTTGACTAAATGTGCAGAAGAGAAAATCAAACTGAAGTTAAAAAAATAATAATCTGAGTCAATGAGATAATACAGTGCACTAAGATAGAGAAACNGACTAAATGTGCAGAAGAGAAAATCAAACTGAAGTTAAAAAAATAATAATCTGAGTCAATGAGATAATACAGTGCACTAAGATAGAGAAACCCTTTGGTGACACAGTTATACAGTTTACCCACTGGTTTGCAGCTCTGCTCTGACTTACTGATTAGTGCACTTCCCTTATTCGCTTATAGGNACCCTTTGGTGACACAGTTATACAGTTTACCCACTGGTTTGCAGCTCTGCTCTGACTTACTGATTAGTGCACTTCCCTTATTCGCTTATAGGCAATAATTAATTTCTCTCCAGTATATTTTATTCAAACCACTGATTCACATTCAATGAGTATAATAAGTGAATTATTGTATCAGAGGCTCCGCAGTGGCAGCGGATCTAGTCCACTAGCCTTCCGCCAAGGCGAATCCCGTTCGATTCTCAGTCAAGTCACGTCCGTATTTCCAAACGTGGGAAACGTGGCGAACATTTCCGCTGGCTGGTGGATTTTTTTTTTTTTTTTGCGATATGCTCGCGTCACCTACCGTATCATTCCACCACTGATCCGGCTTAGGCCCATGGTCACATTCCGTGTCACCCTTCCGGGGATGACGAACATCCACAGGTTCCACCTTGAAAGCAAGGGCGCACAGTGAACTGTTGCAAGGTGTGTTAGTGTCTCTTTTATGGAGTACTTCCGTGTTTCGTCAGTTTACACACATGCCCCTATAATGCAGTTTTGTGGGAATGGCGTCATACACGCGTACAGTGGTGCTTCGCCATTACACGCGAGTGGTTGTTAGACATTCAGTTTCCACCGGTTTCTCCGTGGTTGGTTGTTCATTGCTGAATGCACCGACCCAACACAGTAGTGAGGAGGTACCAGCTACACCGTCACGCAATAGGTATTTCCCTTGCCCGTGTGTGTACGTTTACATTCCCCAGAATTTCTAGAAATTTGCAGTGAACGAACGTAGAAAATCTGGAAGGAATTTCGAGACGTCACAGCCACGAAACTTGAGTCGCGAATTATTGCCCAAAACTGAGAAACCGTAAACGTCTGTGTGTGATTTAGTCTCTCAGATGAATCACACCTGCTCCACCATTATGCTTGTGCTCTATCACTTTTCAGTATCATTTCAAAACCGGTTGACAATATCAATATTTGTGCGATAAATCTATCCCAGTGAGTATTTACGATCGATGGTAATATATCGAAAATATCGCTTATGGCTAAGATAGCTAAAACCACATTTCGCTTTTATCGCGATACGAGGTACATTACTACACTATAGTTTCATGGTCGATACATCGCCATATCGCACATCCCTACCCACCACGGCAGCTTTGGTAGCTCTCTCACTCTCTCTCTCTCTCTCGCTCCCTCTCTTTCTCTCCGATGTTCCGCAACGTGGCTACGGCGGAGGAGCAAAATGCACGGAGGCCACGGTTGTCACGACACACTCGAGGTGGCCCTTTGTGCCTCCCCGCACGCCTCGTCGCGATGAATGCGCGCACGTATCTGTAAACCATTATCCCGTCACGGGGCATCCTTCCGTTCACCCAGCAAAAAAAAATATGCCATTCCCTTCTCCTTCGTGTATTTTTCCCCCACTTCTTAGCCTTTCACCGCCAATCGGTCCTGGTTGCAGTAGCGGGATGCCGCGGCCTCCCCGGGGCTCCTTTGTCGCGGTTCGATCCCCTCCAGTACAGAGCTGCTCACAAATACGTTACAAAACGTCTCTCCCGCCTTCTGCAGGTAGCAGTGATCTGCTTCGCGCACCGGAAGACACATTTATCCACGACGACCAGAAACCATGGGATAATGTCGAGACACACAAATTCTCCGTCTTCTGAGCATGTCCCTGACAGGCTAAAGATGAGGTAGACCGATCTCGCTGAAGATGAGGTAGACCGATCTCGCTGGCTGCGCACAACCTATCTCAGTGTCCCAACACTGAGCTGTTTTCCTGCCAATACCGCTTGCGTAAGCGGCGTTTATTGTATATGAGGCTAGAAAACTGTTAAGTAAAAAAAAAGGGTTCTGAGATGTTTGTATACTACCTCTAATTACTTTGTAATGCAGTTTGATTTAATGCAAATTTGTACAAGTATTTAATTAATATAAATGTTCTTGTCTTTTTGAAAATTAAAATATAAACATACACGTCCATCACTGTTGACCATGTGACTTTGACAGTTGTGTTCCTTTGGGGTATGTCAATGTTGGGTACATGCGCAGAAGACGAATAGGCGGTTTACCTCATCTTTAGTCTATAGTTCCTGATACCGGGATCACGGTATACCGACAGAACTGTCAAATTCATGTGTTCGGCCGGTGACTCGTAAAGCAATATTTGCTTTATTTCAACATTTAAGGCCCACTTTAAATTACTGTTTCAAGTATTACGATCAAGATATATTTTTTATGCGTGCTGTACTTTAGTCGGCAAAACACTTGTTTCATTGTCACAATCAATATGCAGGATTCGTATTCGACCGTAGTATAACGAACCATTCATAACATAAAGAGTAGCACAGTTTATGAATCAGTTGCCCAGAAGGAAAAAAATCGGGCACATAGCCTTCTTGTGTGCAGTAACGGCCCTAGAAAATCTTCCTGTGCGTTGTATACACAATTATATACACTGGGTCTGAATGAGTGTAGAGTCAGTAAGTTCGTGGAGGCCGTAGTGCGTGGCTGCCCTACATTCGGAGCGCCAGTTCACGTACTTATATGTACGACCAAGTTAACAAACGATCCCGTGAGGGGAAAGCGCAACTCTCCCACTCCTCGCGCGATGCGTGGCGGGGAAGACAGGTACACTCAGTAGAAACTACTACGGACCTTATGAGAAACATTCGGGAATGTAAGAACGGTAGTATGGTTTCCCCAATCGCTTATCATATGTCATACTAGGTTTAAGTGGTAAAATGTTCCCCGAGTATGCAAAAGCATCACAGTGACAGTTGTTATGGTGTGCGTTCACGGCGAACAAGAATATTATATCAAAAGAGAGGTTTAAATTTTAAGTGACTAAAGATAGATTTGTTGGAGTGACAGGTAAACACCTGCCTGGTGTTAAGCAATAAATACGAGAGAGGACAAGCTATAAATATAAAGTATCATTAATAATATGCACAGTAAATATTAATTGAAAATAATTTGACGGATTTACAAAAATTAGTCACGGTAAAAATAATCTTGTGTTAACAATAAATTGGGTTTTAAGTATACACAATTTCTATTTGTTAACCCCTGTTACAATGTATTTTTATGCTATTTTAAAATGCATAAACTGCCTTGCATGCAAAAACAATAAAGAACATTTCCTGAAAATGGTACAATAATTTTAGTACAGCTAAAATAATCGATAGGAGCAAATCTGGAACCATAGAAACATTTCCTGTATTTTTATGAAATACTGTTTGTAGCCACATCTGTCAACACTTTTGTCTGGTCGGATCTTTGCGATACATTTTTACCACATATATTCTATAGCATTAAAATTACAGTGATATTGCGGCAGCCTGACTACTTCGTGGCCGCTGCAAGAAGTTCGTCTACAAAATACTTACGTGACGTAGTTCTGCTTAAGAAATTTCGTTATACGCAATATTGTTTACCTTGAACCATTCTTGTATTTCTTTTCCGCTGGCATAAAAGTTTTGTATTGTGTCTCGAGCAACGTACAAATCAAAGTCATCCCAAACTTTTTTTCTGCTGTTTATCTTATGTTTTTTTCTCTGGTGCACATAATTTTTTTTCTGTTAGTTTTCGTACACTCATTTCCTTGCGTATTTTACATATTTTTGCCACCGATTTCCGTATCGCAGCTGCTGCTCGTTTCGTGGCATTTTAAATGGGTTAGGTATGTCTTCCAGAAACGTTCTCGTTACCAATAAAATCAATTACATTGCCAATAATACTTTACAGTGAACAGTAAGGCTTTTTTTATTCGAACGTGCCATGACTTACTCTTTAGTGAATACCTCCCGCAAGACTGGCGTGTACGTCTTACATGCGCGCTAATTATACAGTAGGTATCGGTGACACTGTTGCTTCCCTGTGATTGGCTCGCTAGACCTTCCCCGCCACCGTCCTATCTCCTTGAGTAAGGTCAAGACCCGCGATCGCATTCTTTCCAGATATTTTGTTGACGTTGCCGAGTTATAACACGTCGTTCTGGTGAGTGGCTGCCTACGCTTTAGATGCCAGACAGTCCATACATTTACTGAGTATGGTAGTATTGTAGTTACTTTAAGACGGCAACCTTGTTGAAGGAATTTTGTACGTCTGAGGCCTAAAAGCGTGGGAGCGCTAGGGGCGACCGAGTCATGCGCATCATCCCTCTAATCGCCTCTACGCGCAAAGCACTGAACTGGCGTACAGTCTTCCCGTCGATAATGCGCCTCTATGAGACTTTCAGCCGAGACCCTACCATTTTATGAGGTAGTAATAAAAATAAATGTTTAATGCTCGTCCCTATTTCTATTTTAATGTTTTGTACCGGAATGTTCATACATAAAAATTACAGTGAAAACACCCGTTTGAGCTATTTTCACTATCACAAAAACATGCCATAGTCAGAAATGGAGGAACTGAAAAACGTATACAGACTCGTAACGTTTCTTAAATACTATTCGTAAGCAGACCTCACTCAGACACGTTGGACCGTTTTTTAATAAAACGTTTTCTGCTGGAGCTCCCAGGCGGCCACTTTAAAACTTCGTCCGCGGGATTGCAGTTACATTTCAAAACATGTTTTCACGTAAACACTGTGCTTAATTTAGTCAAAGCCTCGTGGTTTTGTCACACAGTGCCAAAACAGTTCAATATTAGAACTAGAATGTTTATTACCGTGAAGGCGGCGTGCACACACTACTTCATATTCCAGCAAGGCGAGAGACGTTCCAGAAGGTGGCAAGAATAAAGCACGCTGTAAACCGGAATCAGCGGCATCGCTCTGTCAAATATTGGCCACAGAAAGGCGTTGCGTGCACTGAGTTTGTACGCAGAATTGTTGTTGTCCAACTGGGGACAAGTGCCTTAAAATAGCGGATTCAAATAAAATGAGTAGACATCGAGCTACCAAAACTATCAGTGAGCTGTCAATAACTCCTAGTGGAGACACTTCCAGTGGTTTTACTGATTTGCGACGATTTACAAAATTTTAAATTTACTGAGTTGTGTCAGCGAAATTTTAAATTCTTAACGAAAAGTTGTAGATATTAATTTTGATTACCATCTGCAAGTTTCCTGTGTATAATGAATATCTGTGTATTTGGAATATTTTGGGAAAGTTTCATCACTCATTACCTTTCCAAATGTGTTGTGCACCAGGGGCGTATCAGACGTCTATTACTCTGGAGACATCCTTCGGCTTGGTGTAAACAAGAAGCTATGCTTCTTAGTAGTTGGACTGTCAACACTGACTATAAATACTGTTTATTGTAGCTATCTCAGCTACTGCGTGTTTCGAAACAACACTTACGTTTACAATGAACAATTGTCACTTCAGTGTAGATCTACACGCATTTAGTATATTTACAGTTCATTGAGTACTTTTGAAATAAACGTTTGTAAAATATCACTGCCCTTAACTGGCACACTGACTGGTATGTGCCCAGTTAAGTTGGTAACGACGAAGGGAAAGCAGTTTCATTTCTTAAACTTGGATCAAAAGTATTAGGTTAACATTTGTGATTACTAAAATAATTTCCTTTGCTTTTTTGTTTTTAAATGCGTATAAGAGAAAGAGTTAGTAAATTTGTGAAGCATTAACTTTTCAAATAATTTTATAGTTTAACTTTACCAACGCACGAATAAGGTGATCAGGACAATGTAAATGTTCATTGTACATGTGGCGGAAGGATACACATTGCGAAAAAAAGTACATCTTACGTAGGGCTTCCAAAGTGCTCATTTTACGGCGAACAACCTATACAATTTTTACTGTTATTTGTGGTCGTCGTCTGTACATTGTATTTTCTCAGTTGACTGTGGGCAACGATAATTATGCTATTCTGTTACTGGACAAATTTTTAGTTACGAAACAACTAATCAGGGACAAAAATTTGTAATATAATAACAAATATTAAGAAAACCCTTTAAGTTTTTTAAAGACAAAAAATGGACAATGTGTTGACGATACGTCATTGTATATTGCATAAAAACCGTTCACTGAACACCGAACTCGTATTTTAAGTATAAACTCAGTATCAATACAAGAATATTATTTGAATCACTCCTTCCCACGTTTCTGACGAAATGAAGTTTACCGTTGGAACAAGCACTCCAGGGGTCGACAAGCCATTTTACAACTAAAGAGCGTTAATCCAGTTAATATGCATGTGTAAAACGAAAGTCTAAAACGCTCGCCACTTTACACATGGGCCTAAGTCGTGAACTGTGGCCTGTTTGGCCACGATATTACATCGACATGATCGAAATACAACCAGTGATGTGTAGAGTAATAATTATTGCTCTGTTGGTATCATGTTGACAGCGTTCCTGGTCAGTTTATAGTTATTTATTGTGTAAGTACAAGTGAACACAATAAATCAAGATAATGTTTTAAGGAACAGGAAAAGAAATACTGAACGTTACAAGAACATTATTAAAGTGGCAAGGCTTAAAGGCCAAAGCTATGTCGATCACGTAGGAAAGCAAATTGTAGCCAAAACAACTGGCGAGGCTTACATGTATGGGTGGATTAACAGGAATTGTATTATCAAACTCATCTATTTATATTACATTACATGATACATATTATTGTAGGTACAATATGCATAGGCCAAGCTTTTAAAAAATGTAATCGTTAACAGTGCACGTTTTAATGCAGTTATATTTTATTAATACAGGTGCAGGCGAAAATGTTTTGAAAAGGTGCCGGAAAATGAACGAGCAAAGATATTCACGCGGTTTCACCTGTATTCATAAAAATATCAGTGCATTAAACCGTGCACTCTTAACGTTTACATGTTTTAAAAACCTAGATAATGCGAGTTTACTTAGACTTTGTTTGTCTGGGTGAGGAATATCTTGAAGTATTTGCTGATAGCAGTGTTCCTGTTGTGAAGGAACTATTCCTCACACAGCCCAGTTGTTCTACAGTGCCTTCGGAAAGGTTTCTGCACACATTCTTTACATGTATTGAATTAAAGCTGGTCTGTGACATGATCAATGTTTTAGATACGGCCATTCGTTTTCAACAATATCTTTATCATACTAAAGTCCCTGACACATGCCAGGTATAGAAGTGGTCTCATATTGGAAAGAAATCTACAATATTCTTGAAAAATCTTATACCTGTTAAAATAATGTAATGAGAAAATTATTTTGGTTCTGACTCCCACAGTTATCAGGATTGACATATATTATCTCGTCGTCAATATAATTTGGCACATCTTGCGGAAAGTAAATGCGCAGTGCCTTCATGATAAAGGTACATGGCAGCTAAATTTTTCTCGATGTGAACACTGAACAAATTCACTTTTAATTGTCCGAAATAAAACCGTTCCCGAACTTGTGTAGCAGGCATTTGAATATTATGCATTAGTATAATCAAATTCAATCATTAAAGCATAGGAATGATTCTTGCCTTCTTCATGTTGCTTCTTTGCGATCGAATAAACCACCATGCTTCTCCTTATGTGAACGCAAAGTTCTGAAGCTGTACATCGTTTTCTTGAGTCATCGAGGTGAGGGCTATTCTGTTTCAGCTTCGGAGTCACAAAAATAATTCATTTTATATAAGTCTTTAGTCTTATGATTGTAAATATTACAAGATAAAATCTTCAGTGGGATAGGCAAAATTCCTTGCACCCAGTATTGAAACTGAAACATAACAATAGCTGGGGTAGATCAAGTGCCAACCACCTACAATCACCAAAAGCTTCGAGAGTCTGTAACAGCTGCACTCGATCGGTACAGGAGAATTTATAAACATTACAGGATTATAAACGTGTACACGGTTTTTGCACACACGCAGAGACACGATTGAAGTGCAACAAGTGTTATCCACCTTAGAAGTAGAAATAATTTTGTCGTAATTTTCTAACCGCATATCGTTTTTTTTAGGACAGGTATTCTCTAGGGTGTAGTACATAATTTAGCCGAATCTCTGGAACAATCTAGTATTAATTGCCATTCATCGAAGTATAATTTTTTCAATTATTTTGCGCAGTTATTTTAGTAGTACAAATTTTCATTTAAAATTATAATAAGAAAACACGATTTGGACGAAAAGAACCTGTCTCGTACTGAGTGCAGTTATATAGCATGACAAAGCGCATTGCAGGTGTAATCAAAACTTGAGGATAACATACTGGATTGACAGCGTCTTTAGTTTGGACCAGTAGGTTTCATTGTTTCTTAAGATATGATTTTTAATGAGAGCCGTTATGAAAAACTGACCGAGTATGGCATGAAAAGAAGTGCCCCGAGAGAGGCCACCCAAAATATACATCGCGTTTCTCAGAAGCGTATATCTATATTTTATCAACCTGGATCGTAGCATACTGAAAAAAAAGGTTTTGCTTTGTTTGGCGCAACCAAATTAATTGTTTGTATAGGGGTGGTGAAAATTTTCTTGCAACCAAGTTATTTTGTTGTTCTTATTTTCTACCCCCAAACAAAGATTTGATTGCGGTGACCGAAGATTTGTTTTGCTCTACGTTCATTAAACAGATTCTGTTTAAATAAAAAAAATTGGAAGCCTGACCAAAACTAGAACCTATTTGATCTGCTCCTGCGCGCTGCCCCATAACAATCTCAGCTGAAGTGACTACAGATTTTTTTAATACATACATTTCAAATAATGGATAACTTGAGCAAATAAATATTTAAAGTTTGACAGATACACATTTTAGTTTCTTGATGTACTTGTTTTATATTAGGATGTTAATACCATTATTAATGGTCAATATATATACTAAAAAACAGTGCTACTCTTCTAATTGTCAAAAAAAATGCAAACAAACTCTCGAGCAGTATTTTCGAACGGAGGCGATCAAATGAGTGGCCAAACAAATGAATACCGTTGACGCAACCAAATGTTTTGTTAATAGCCTTTAGCCTAACGCGGAGGTTTTGTTTATGCAAGTATTTACTTTGTTAGATGAACCAAATTTATTTTGCTGTTTTTAAAGTTTTGTTTACTCAACAAAATATTTGGTTGGGATGACAGAATATAATTTTGGCCCTTTACAAACAAAGATATTTTTGGCCTTTCTTCCAGTGTAAGAGGCCGCCGTGCTATCCTCACGTCCACAGAGGCCCCTGGCTATAGAATAACACCTGGATCGCAATAGAACACGTATATTGTAAATATTGTAAATTGTTTATTCGTCGGAAGCACAGGTGTTTAAAAGCTCTCAAATCACCTTCTGGATGTGAGCTCAATCGCCAAAAATTTAATTACTGGCATCAGTCGTTGCCTAAATTACTGAATAGCCGTTCCAATATTCAAGCCACTTTTTGTCAGCAGTTCTTTTATTTTGAAATAAAATGTTGTGTTGTGTAGTTTGTGGTATAATTATTCCAAGCAAATTATTTTATTACTTTCTTCTCAATAGTGATTCCCTGCATTTTCGTTCATCTAAGTCATGCTTCATTAGATGAATTATAAGAATAAAAGCGCAAACGAAATGTATTGTATTTCTAACACACACACTGCTTCAAATAAACACGAAACATGTTGGTATTAGGTTTTAATTAATAATAAAATTATAATTTAGAGAAGGGTTAAGTAGCCCGTAAGGCTTTAGAGGAGGCTTCCTGTCTTAGGAGAGTCATAAACTTTCAAAAGAAGAATCTATCATTTAAAACGTGACGTTGCATTTTAAACCATAAATTGTGGTATAAATCGCTCGAATCAATATGAACACGGACCCCCGAAAATGTCATAAAACCACAAAATGGAAAGCGTCAAAAATTAATGCTGTAAATGAGACATTTTCATCATTCAGCATACGTCAGCAAAACAACATAAAACCAGCCTTCCACAAGCACAAAAAAAACAGTCATAATAAATTACGTCACTGGCACTTTCATAACTACTTTTTTTGTTTCCCTCGGGTGAAAAGCTTTAATCTATATTAATGAGTCATGTGCTGACAGTTCTCGGAAAAAGAAGGGGGAGGGGACTTTATTTTTCGGGATGTGGAGGCACGGATGTCGCTAACACAAATAATAATGCAGGGTTGTTTACAGTCACGATCAGTAAAGCTGGAGTATATCCTTTATTTGTGGCTTTGTTTCGAGATGGTTTCTAACAAAAATACGTTTTCTGTTATAAACTGCATGCTTTGTTTGCGTGCGAGAACGTGTATTTTTTTTTTCATACTCTCTTCCCCCCACCCCCCTCCACAAACAGTGCCCATGTGTCATCGCAACGGTAAGTCCCTGCCATGGCCCTAAGCTGTCGCGGGCTGATGGGAAGGGGCTCGGGGGGCGATCGAACGTTTTTCGAATGGGATCCCGAAGGGATACATGATAGAAAAAAAATGAGAAAGAGAGGTATGGGAAGGGAGTATCGGCAGCACCTACAGAGAGCCAGGAGAAGTAAAAAAAAAATAATGCGTACGGCGTTGAGGCCACGAGTAGGCGATGGTGTAGTCTCTCCCCTACCTCATTTCAGTGGCGATCATATTTACAGGGCTTTATGCTCAGAGGATATTTTATTGCTCTTCGACTTTTCAATACAGCAGTCGGCTGGTTTGTAACTGATATTCGCTGGCTGAAAAAAATAACAACGAAATTGGAAATAATTTGTTTAATCAAATATAAACATGCCCATGAGAATATTTGCAAAATCACATTTTCCACGTTATGAAAGCAATAATGCTTTTAAAAATAAGCCTATAAATCTAAGGTACAAATATGTAAAAAGTGGCGATGTTTATTGAGTTCTTGGACATATTCATATTTAAGTTAGGGGCGTAAAAACAAAATGCGCTATGCAATCCATTCTCATTTAGTGATAACAACGAAGTACGCGTATGTTAATTATCGAGTCTTAAATTTATTTTCAAAGTATGAAAAATATATTTTTTTTTCGAGGAAAATATTAGTTTTCGATTTACATTACCAAGAATTTCCCCTCGTATTTGAAGTAAATTACAGTTGATTTGCAAACACTGCTGAATTTCAATAAATTTTACATGTTCGTAAAATTTCCCTTTTCATGCAATTACCTTGAACTGTTAAGAAACCTGCCTACCTGGCTAGTGAACTGTGTTGCAATGTGTTCGAAACTAATGTTTTTACGAGAACCAGCGTGGCGAATTTTTCACAGGTTTTCATATGAATAGAATGTTCTCTACAAAGTGCCTTGGAAAAACTTCTACATAGTAATGATAATGACAATGTTATTTTGCAGTTCTTCTAGTTAAAAATAAAAGACAACCCCCGGCTCATTTTAGTGGTACGTCACGCCGACATCCCCAGGACGACTACTGTAGTTAATAATTCGGCCTGTTACGGTGATATATTCAATGCCGTTACGTGTGTCGAGCGGTAGGGTCTTCAATTCCGTTACGTGTGTCAAGAGGTAGGATCTTCAATACAGTTACGTGTGTCAAGACNGTCGAGCGGTAGGGTCTTCAATTCCGTTACGTGTGTCAAGAGGTAGGATCTTCAATACAGTTACGTGTGTCAAGACGTAGGATCTTCAATACAGTTACGTGTGTCAAGAGGTAGGGTCTTCGATCCTGGGTATTAAAATCAAGTTCGATTATNGTAGGATCTTCAATACAGTTACGTGTGTCAAGAGGTAGGGTCTTCGATCCTGGGTATTAAAATCAAGTTCGATTATCAATTTGCGATGGGACTGCTTGTTTGTTGACCTTCATTTATACTGCTTAAATATTTCACATGTAGTCCTCAGCTTTAAGAATACTTGATGAATGTAAGTACAGTGTTAATGTGGATCAATAATTTCTTTCGATGCAATGCTGCTGACTGAAAATCCATTTAACAAGCTGCTGCTAGCTGATGAATAAGTTCCTGGACAGTGGAATTGGTTCAACGAATGGCAGAGTGTCTCTGAAATTATGAGCATGTATAGAGTATCCCGATTTCAGAGGAGCATTTTACACTACTTTCCGAACAAACGTATTTGATTAAGAGCAGTTTTCACGGTTTCTAATTTAAAATGTATTACGGACTAAAATAAAATAAAATCGTTATTTTGTTGTGCTGTAAAACAACCTTTGTTGGCTTGACACGTTCTCAAGGACTCTATGCGATGAAGCAAACAAATAAGATTTGATCAAGGCGATCGGTAAGACTGGTTCTGCAAGTTGTTGACACTGAATCAATAGTTCCCGAACTAGTACGCAGTTAACTGTGAATTTTACTGCTATCGTATCATAGAGCAATGCATTATAATGATTTCACCGGAGGTAAGTATAATGCTTCGAAATGAGTTACACTCCTGAGAGCGCAGAGAAGGACACATTCACTGGTTGTGTGACGTCCAGAAATAAGTGTATAAAATTTTGTGTTGGAAGCTTTTTCTGCCAATTTAGACGCATTCCTCTGTGACGCCCAAAACCACATGACAGGTGACAGTGGCAATAAACTAACAAATGTAAACTGACTACTAGAAAACTTTCCTTCAGAAAAAGAACGAAATCGCTTAACAGTCTTGAACATTTACCATAGTTATCAGCCTTTATCAAAATTATGATAATTTGCTAGAGTTTTTACAAAAAAAAAAAAAAAAAGCACATGCCAAATTAAATTTAGTAGTATCTTTTTTTCTCAAAAATAATTGTTACTTTTAAAGTCGGCTATGTAGATTAAACTTTTTACTTTACACGTTATTTTCCTTTTAAAAGATTGCAATAAGGTTTTATTATTTTGATTCAACAATACTGCTGATCACCTATAGTTTTTAAACACTCTTGGTGCTTTAACATTTAGTAGAATGTAAGTCCCACTTTAACACATTAAAATATACAGGCTAGCCACCACATGAAATTATCACATAAAATTGCCTTTATTTCCTTTTAATATAATTTGNACATTAAAATATACAGGCTAGCCACCACATGAAATTATCACATAAAATTGCCTTTATTTCCTTTTAATATAATTTGTGCCTAAGTTTGCAATACATTTATTTAATGACTACGAATTATTTAAACTTTGCTACCTGTTTCAAAATTTTACATGNTGCCTAAGTTTGCAATACATTTATTTAATGACTACGAATTATTTAAACTTTGCTACCTGTTTCAAAATTTTACATGTCAAAAAATTTATATATCTCAAATTTACATTACTAAAATTTATGTGACTCACAATCTGCCCATGTTATATTTTCTTATAAAAAAACTGTTGTGGTAGCAACATAGCCCATAGTGACCAGTAGTGTCTTAAACATGTTAACCGAGATTGAAAATACTTAACTAATATTATATATGCCAAGACGTCCAGGAGTCGTTTCTTTGCTTTAAATGGCTCAATCCCTGGCTTATAAAAGAAAAATTTCCCCCCCTCCTCTCATATTGGGAATCTAAAAAACATGCAATTTAATTGTATTTTAGATCATTTTNAAAGAAAAATTTCCCCCCCTCCTCTCATATTGGGAATCTAAAAAACATGCAATTTAATTGTATTTTAGATCATTTTAAAATGTCCACCAACCAAGTGCTGCGATACAAAATAAATCTTAAATAGAAACCAGTAAAAAGTATGTTTCTTCCCCGACGTTTCGTAACTGCAAACATGCTCGTTGCTAAGAAACCACAGTGCTGACCAGTCCAGTGATCCGCTGTGCCAGCGCTCGTGACGTCACCGATGAACTTCGTGTCACACAAACTGATGCCAGCTGTGCCTCAGTATACGAGCGCCTACCATTGTGAGTGGATCTCTTGTCTGTGCGAGCGAAATTAGTATCGTNGCCAGCTGTGCCTCAGTATACGAGCGCCTACCATTGTGAGTGGATCTCTTGTCTGTGCGAGCGAAATTAGTATCGTCAGCGGCCCCAGCGGGCCGCCATTCGTATGTTGGTTGCTCGAGGAATTTTCCATACTTCCTAGGCCATCAGCAATGNCAGCGGCCCCAGCGGGCCGCCATTCGTATGTTGGTTGCTCGAGGAATTTTCCATACTTCCTAGGCCATCAGCAATGTCCTTGGTGTTGCAGCAAAAAGGTAGGGAAACACCTTCGATTTTCGTTGCACAATATGTTATCACAGATGGTTTAAAACGTAGATTGTCTTCTTATCGGGGGAAATTTTTTAAGTCGTCTGCAGCAAACGGTAGTTGAAAATAAGACACCCAGTCTCATCCTCCTCCTCCGGTGCGATGGATTCCAGCGAGAAAGAGCATCCAGAAGCCAGAAGATACGTCAAGATGGCCATTCTCTGTGGGCCCTCAGATGATCGCAGCTACTTCAATCCATGAAGACTTTAACCGGAGCAACCTCCTCCGTCACAGGCCTCCAAGTGATGAAACTAAGCCGCCAGCATCCACCACTCAAACGAAACGTCNCGGAGCAACCTCCTCCGTCACAGGCCTCCAAGTGATGAAACTAAGCCGCCAGCATCCACCACTCAAACGAAACGTCCGAATTGATTTGAAACTTCCTCTCTTTAGACTAAAATTGACAAATATCTTCGTTGACTCCACACAAGGGGATAACGAAACAAGGCTCCATAATTCCCGAACGCTTTATCATGGTTTTCTTCCATATTTGGGACGGTAATTGAGTCAGGTACATTTTACATGTCAAAAACTAAGTGCAAACAATTTAATATCTTAATGGTGATGAAAACCTTAAATAGAAAATAAGCATTATATAAAAACAATTGTTTCTGACTTTTAACAGTACAACGTTTAAAATATCCCTTATAAAAGATAAAAATCTTACAAAAACNAAAAACAATTGTTTCTGACTTTTAACAGTACAACGTTTAAAATATCCCTTATAAAAGATAAAAATCTTACAAAAACTCAAGGATTAACACACACGTAAGATAAAAATACATCAATACAATATTACAAAGTCTCTCTAACAGAGATCTTAAATATTCTCAGACAGTTCTATTTAACTTGGCCCATTCTATAGTCGGGAAACATGTGAAAATAATTTAAGTTGTGTTGCATGCACCTTATTTTGCTTCCTAGGACACTGCTCATCTTCAAGCACCACTAACACTGGTATCAAAAACAGTTTAATTATGAAAGGGCCTACATATTATGGGACCAATTTGGCACTTAATTGAGCAGCCTTTGAGCTAAGATAATGAGCTTCCAATAATACTTTATCGCCGACATGAAAAGCGACAGCCCCAGCATTCATATTATGCCTAGATGCTAAACAATGATGGCAATTCTGTAAATTCTGCGCAGCTTCCTCCCAAACCTCAACAAGATTATTTTTATCCACAACCTCCCAGTATGCATGAAACAAACTTCAGCCAAAGAAAATTTCAGCAGGAACATATTTCGTTGAATAGTTTACCATACTATTCAAAGCCAGAGATAATTGACATAACACTGTATCACAATCTTAATGAAAGTATGTCTGAAACGCTCCTAAAGCACCCTGAGCACCCTGAGAAAACCCTCATACTCTGTTCGCACCAGCAAGGGCTCCGGGGAAAATATAAAGCTCGCAGATACCGTGGCCTATGCACTTACATATATTTATATTAAAGTATAAAATGCTTANCCGGGGAAAATATAAAGCTCGCAGATACCGTGGCCTATGCACTTACATATATTTATATTAAAGTATAAAATGCTTTAGGCATATTTTCTTATATTATCATATAATACGCATAAATATTGATATTATCATAACATTTGCATATATATTTTCATATTCCCATATAATATGCAAATATATTTATATTACTAAATAATAAGCACAGATATTTATATGTCGTATAANCCGGGGAAAATATAAAGCTCGCAGATACCGTGGCCTATGCACTTACATATATTTATATTAAAGTATAAAATGCTTAGGCATATTTTCTTATATTATCATATAATACGCATAAATATTGATATTATCATAACATTTGCATATATTTTTTCATATTCCCATATAATATGCAAATATATTTATATTACTAAATAATAAGCACAGATATTTATATGTCGTATAATATGCATATAGGCATCTAAAATAAGCATTGTTGATGGTATCTGCGGGTTTCATATTTCCCCCGGGGCCCTTGCCGGTGCGAACTTGTCTCAGGGTGCTTCCACTTTTTTTATATATAATACATCCGTATTTTCTCTCTGAATTAAACTCGTAAAAATCTTCCTTTGGACGACCTCTTCTCCATTTTGAGTGATGAGCTAACTTATTCTCAGCCGACAAATTCCTAGAACCTCGAGATCTTCCACTGGAAAACTGGTGGGTTGAACTGCGTTTCCTACAGCTGACTCCAAAAAATGAAAATTTTTTCTCGCGGCTGTTACTTTTCGTCAGTGATCTGCGTTGATTGACATTGGTACTAAGCAATTTTTTTAAAGCACGAAAATATCGTGGTCAGCAGCCCACAACAACCAGTACATTTTTTTCAGGGGACACAGTATGTTAGTTGAGAAAGAAATTTTAAAAGTCGTTAGCAGCTGAAATTGGTATCGACGTTTAGGTCGATAACGAAGGTCAAGTGTCCCGAGAAAATCTGCCGGACATCGCCGACGTCCACCACGGGCGATCGTGTCGTCAACGTCATCAACAACGTTTCTCACATATGCGAAAATCCATGTGCGACCCCCGCCGGGAATCGAACCTAGCTTGCCTTGATGGGAGGCGTGAGCTCTGGTAGCTGTGCAACTGTTGTCGAGAGGATGGTGTGAAGTATTGTGCGTCTCCAGTCCTGTCTCAGTACGAAATAATTATTATAGAAAGGTTGCCTGATTTCCACCGCTACGTTTCGCGGTTCTCTGGGATGGTGGTTATCGTAGTGTTCACAGAACAGTTTGCAAATATTCGTGCAGCGGGAAGACGGCTTTTATTTATTGCTGCTGCCCTTTTAATGTAATAAAGAATTATTTCATCTCTGGTGAGGGACTGATATGCGATAATGAGATCTTTTACTTGCATAAGCATGGGCTCGTTTTCACCCTAGGGTGCAAGGAGCCAAATGCATTATTAACAAATATGAGGATGTGTCTGAAAGTAATCGTCATGGTTCAAAACATATTTGATGCATATATATAACCATTAAAATATTCATGATCTCATCGTGATCTCTGTTATACCCGGCAGTAAGCTCAAATGAATAGATTTTTTTCGTAAATAATCAAAGTGATGTTTTTCCATCGTGCTAGGCATCGACAGCAGTATTATTTCAACGATTATTTCCCGAGTCTATATACAGGATGAGTATAAAATAATACTCCAAATTTGAAGGTCTATAATATCAAAACCAAACAACCTACGACCTTGATTGACCAATCAAATGAACCGTGGAACCATGATTTTTTTTACCATACATTCATAAATGTTCAATGTGACAACCATGAGCGCCCCGAATGGCATCTACGTTATAATCAAACTCGTTTGCTAGGGCAAAGTCTAATTCAACACCTGGTGCAGCGAGGCTGGACATGTGGGCGAGCTCATATTACGACTACATGTGTATCTCGTTTACTTCTGCAATGACACTCGTATCCACGTCATTAAGTACGCTTTTCTCTTAATAATTTTTAATGCGTCTATCAGTCTCGCCTGTAATTGGGATATTTCAGGCTCTGTGTGTGTAGGTCTGTGTGTGCGTGTGTGTTTCACGTATGAGAAAGTGGAGAATNTAATTGGGATATTTCAGGCTCTGTGTGTGTAGGTCTGTGTGTGCGTGTGTGTTTCACGTATGAGAAAGTGGAGAATGACCGTTTTTTCACCCTTATTTCTTAGATTCACAAAATCACAGTATATATTTGATTTCGCCAGAATTAATAAAAAATTTCACATTTAATTATTTTATACGAAAAAAAAACAGAGGAGGAGTTTGATCAAGAATTTATTTTAAAAAAATTTGTACATAGAATAAATTTTCTACATTCGAAAGGGATTAAAATAATTCTAAACTTGCTTGGTCTCCGTAATGCACTGGCTGCAATATGCTCTAACTTTTTCGCACTTGTGAAGTCTTTCCTTATATTCTCGACGAGGTTGAAGGATATGAGAATGAGAGCTGTATGCTCGTGTCTTTGCTGAAATTCGTGCTGTGGTATGAATCAGCATGGTGAACAAGCATCTCGGGAATCAAACTATGTTTTAGTTCGCGTAATTCATAAAGAGCGAATAAAATTGGCAGCTGCTGGCGTAGAGGCCACGCACATATACATTCTAATGTTCGCTTGTAACGTTTCATTCAGCTGAATTCACGTAGCAGTGTGTTTGTGACTCTGGACGGTGATATATACCGGAAAAGGGGGGTTCGATATTTTACCACGGATATGCTAGATCTCAATGGAGCGAGCGCACACGCAAATATATGAAAATACTGAAATTTTGTTGGCTAAATGCAACATTTTTTTTTTTTTGTAATTGTGATGGCTTTACCTTTATGCTATCGTCTCCTCACGGTATAAAATTTTTTCCTTGCAAAACTTTCTATACGTACTTTATTTACGCGTATAAAAAAATGTATGTGCTGACAATGGGTGCTAGAAAAATCGCCGCACGTGGAGTAACCATACGGGTATTTTTTCCCCGCTGCCTAAAAGTCCTAATGTACTGATGTTAAACTTGTGACAAAATTTTTTTGATGATGAGTGTCTATGACTTGTTAAGGGGGAATGCAAGGGCTACTTCCCTGTACATGTCGCATACCGCAGCTGAGTGGTTTTAACTCTGTTTTTTAATATTTTATTTTTCGTGAACAGAAAGCTGCATAACACATCCGTACACGACACATGATTTTTCCAACATGAATTTTAAACTTATATTCTGCTGAGGTGCACAAGCATGTTGTTTAGGGGTGAAGGGGTACTCGGTGATTGATTNAGAAAGCTGCATAACACATCCGTACACGACACATGATTTTTCCAACATGAATTTTAAACTTATATTCTGCTGAGGTGCACAAGCATGTTGTTTAGGGGTGAAGGGGTACTCGGTGATTGATTATTCATTAATATTTACTCTGAAACACGCTGTTTGTGTGCTTCTTTCTCGTGACGTACATTTACAGTATGAAGTTTTACAGTATTCTCGATATCTCGCCTTTCGATTAAAATACCCTCCTTTCGTTGAATAGGGTCAGGTTTGCAGAGCCACGTTCGAGCTATACATTAAAATTTATTGGTCACGTGTTTATGTGGAGAGTTAACAGCTATGTTCTCCTCCATTCAAGCTAGATATGTGCAAATATCCTTAGAATACCCGCTCNTTTATGTGGAGAGTTAACAGCTATGTTCTCCTCCATTCAAGCTAGATATGTGCAAATATCCTTAGAATACCCGCTCTCGTTGTGGAGGTATAGGTATTTAGGATGTGTCTGAGTGCAGTTTGGACCTCCACGAAATCACTGCCATTAACAAANTCGTTGTGGAGGTATAGGTATTTAGGATGTGTCTGAGTGCAGTTTGGACCTCCACGAAATCACTGCCATTAACAAACCCAGACCCTGCCACGATTCTTGGGCACGATGGTCGTTTGCACGATGGTGGATACTCATCCTGAACCCTTGTTTTTGTGGGAATTACACTCGTACACAGCGTTGAAGGAGATTGTACACGACGGATTTTGGCAGGTGAAGGTCCAATAGCTACGCAGGTTTTTTTTGCATGCCTCTGCAAGTCATCGCGCCTAGCAAATGCCATGCCACAGTTTCAACACTTATATGCCACTCTAACTGCATTATTCGAACATCCATTCTTTTCGTGTTTTCAAGCACAATTTGTGAATGTAAACGAAGTATTACAGTAGCGCCACTGGTACTGAGGTAACGCAATTGCAAATTAGATGGATGGTAGGTATATAAATAAAAAAAACTAATTTGTAGTGCCATATTTTATGAGGTTACATATTCCTCCAGAGACTAGCTGGCCCGAACCGATACTCCACTTTTAAGCAGACTTTTAATTTCGCGGTAATATATACACGTATTACATGTATGCTTGAATATTCTGTGACATCATGGAATCAAATATATGANTTAATTTCGCGGTAATATATACACGTATTACATGTATGCTTGAATATTCTGTGACATCATGGAATCAAATATATGATCTTACCGGCCAGGATGCTTAAACACGAGGGGTGAGAGTGCGATCTGTCACCTCTTGCATCAGACGAGAAACAGTGCCGAGAGTCGACATTGTTCCCATGAAATACTTTCCCCGCACTACCACGCTCTGGCGGACAATGCTGAAAACAAGAGCAGTAGTGGTAAGGGATTAAGCGATGGTGAATAATTGGTCGGCCAAAAGAGGTGAGGGGTAACAGAATAAATACTAAATTTCAATGGTAATTTCATTAGAATTAAATCGAAAGATGTTTTGGTTGGTGTTAATTGAAAATCTTAATACAAAAACATTATCGATTTAATAATGTATGCTTGTAGGTATACTGCTGATTGGAAAAATAATTTTTTAAACATAGGAGTGAAAAATTACAGATTTTCCTATGACTATAAATATGAGTGCCGACAGCCCACTTTGCGTCTAAATCGTCAGAATGAGTGGGTACCAGCAGCTCACCTGGCAGTAAAATCAAGAAATTAAAACCACTTATTTGTTTACAATAGAATCTAACATGGAGGGTGCTGACAGTACCACCCATACTTTAAAAAAAAATAATTAAATATGGCTGCCAACTGGTGGCTAAATCGACAACACGCCTGGTGGGTAAATTAATACATTTGCACCACCAAGGTGATGAAAACATAAAATCCAATATGGCAGACGAACGAAGGGGAGAGACAAACTTCAGTAATGTATAAACAAATGACTAACGAAAAAAACCTAGATTGTGGACGGTGATTGTGACGCTTACAGAGATGGCGGACTGTACCAGCCAATATGGAGGATAATTGCATATACTAAGATGGCGGTCGAAAACAAGATGGCGGACTGCACTGACCAAGATGGCGGAAGGCTGCATCTATCAAGATGGCAGACTGCACCTACCAAGATGGCGGAATGAGTATGGGAAGAGCGGGTGTGGGGGACTTCTGAAAATTTAAATTTTTCATAGTACATTTTAAAATACATTTTTAAAGTTTTATTTTAAATATTTTAATAAAGTTTTTTGTAGGATTTTTTTGGGATTTTTTTACAATCATTTGAATTTTTTATTTTTTTTTGGGAGTTTCAATGTAGTTTGCGTAACTAACACATATTTTACGTCGTTACATTAATTTAATAATACGTCCCAATAATATTATCTTTTATTTTAGCAGTTGGTCAATACGCCCTGGGNTAATTTCGCGGTAATATATACACGTATTACATGTATGCTTGAATATTCTGTGACATCATGGAATCAAATATATGAATTTACCGGCCAGGATGCTTAAAGATGAGGGGTGAGAGTGCGATCTGTCACCTCTTGCATCAGACGAGAAACAGTGCCGAGAGTCGACATTGTTCCCATGAAATACTTTCCCCGCACTACCACGCTCTGGCGGACAATGCTGAAAACAAGAGCAGTAGTGGTAAGGGATTAAGCGATGGTGAATAATTGGTCGGCCAAAAGAGGTGAGGGGTAACAGAATAAATACTAAATTTCAATGGTAATTTCATTAGAATTAAATCGAAAGATGTTTTGGTTGGTGTTAATTGAAAATCTTAATACAAAATCATTATCGATTTAATAATGTATGCTTGTAGGTATACTGCTGATTGGAAAAATAATTTTTTTAACATAGGAGTGAAAAATTACAGATTTTCCTATGACTATAAATATGAGTGCCGACAGCCCACTTTGCGTCTAAATCGTCAGAATGAGTGGGTACCAGCAGCTCGCCTGGCAGTAAAATCAAGAAATTAAAACCACTTATTTGTTTACAATAGAATCTAACATGGAGGGTGCTGACAGTACCACCCATACTTTAAAAAAAAATAATTAATTATGGCTGCCAACTGGTGGCTAAATCGACAACACGCCTGGTGGGTAAATTAATACATTTGCACCACCAAGGTGATGAAAACATAAAATCCAATATGGCAGACGAACGAAGGGGAGAGACAAACTTCAGTAATGTATAAACAAATGACTAACGAAAAAAACCTAGATTGTGGACGGTGATTGTGACGCTTACAGAGATGGCGGACTGTACCAGCCAATATGGAGGATAATTGCATATACTAAGATGGCGGTCGAAAACAAGATGGCGGACTGCACTGACCAAGATGGCGGAAGGCTGCATCTATCAAGATGGCAGACTGCACCTACCAAGATGGCGGAATGAGTATGGGAAGAGCGGGTGTGGGGGACTTCTGAAAATTTAAATTTTTCATAGTACATTTTAAAATACATTTTTAAAGTTTTATTTTAAATATTTTAATAAAGTTTTTTGTAGGATTTTTTTGGGATTTTTTTACAATCATTTGAATTTTTAATTTTTTTTGGGAGTTTCAATGTAGTTTGCGTAACTAACATATATTTAACGTCGTTACATTAATTTAATAATACGTCCCAATAATATTATCTTTTATTTTAGCAGTTGGTCAATACGCCCTGGGNACGTCGTTACATTAATTTAATAATACGTCCCAATAATATTATCTTTTATTTTAGCAGTTGGTCAATACGCCCTGGGATCTCAAATGCTTCCAGGAAATTGTTTGTATTTTTATTGGCAGTGTTGTTACATCTGAGTTTCATACCTCTCTCCGGTCATTAAGAATTTTTGACATTTCCATATCGTTTCCAATATCTCTTCCCTGTGCTCACGTATGCTTCTCTCTCTGCGTGTGTCTGTTTTATTTAGTTTTTTTATTTTCCGAAGAGGACCAGGGAATTTTTTCTCCCCTCTTTTTTCCCTGCTGGCGTGAACTTAATGCGGACTCCCTGATCTCCCACGGATTAACCAGCAATTACCCCGCAAAGGTTGGCGAACCTGCGAACGTATTTGTCCTGGCCGATCGCAGTTCTGACCACCCCCGGACCCCACTACGCCACAATCCCCTTTCCTCCGCGCCCGTATAGACATCGCTCGCTACAGGTATAAAGCGCCTGGTCGCTCTTTTTTTTTGCTCAAAGTCCGTGGAGAATTATTCATACACGCTAGTCGAAGCGTGTGGATTACGTATACCTAGCGATAGTAACTGGCCAGAGCAAAATATCGCCATAGGAGTCTCCACGCAAGAAGGGCATACTTTCCTGATTCAGTAACATTCCAAAAAGAACAATACACTCTGTGCACGTAAAATTTGAGTATGTGCCTGAACTAAAACATTGCTTAACTTTTCTGACTGAAATGCTGTGGTTTAATTTAGTGGTACGTTCCTTGTAATTGAAGGTGAGTGACGTCAAATATCAATAATATGATAAATGGGCTTGTTAAGGAAACATAATATTAAATGTTTCCTTATCGCAGAACATAAGAGAAAGCGCAGATAAAGTTCCTACAGGTATGCCAATAGTGGCTCAGAATCAGGAGAGATCTTGATCGTTCTTCCTGGAAACCAAAGCTAAATTTTGTATACGGTAAACGTAGGCCTATAATCATAATGGGCACGTATGAGAGGGACTGAGTGAGAAAAACTATCTTCAAGGAAGCTTGTGAAGTAATAATATTATGTAGTATATTTTCTTAAGTGTTACTTAAATATGTCACTGTTGTAGGATTAGTTATTGACATCAACATGTGTATCGCAAGCTCCCAACATAGTTAACTAGCTTTTTATCCGTTGCTTTGCCCGGGTGTACTACATGAAATAGTTGTTAATTTTCTTTATCGAAGGACCTCTTTGTACACCACATAAATGGTCCTGCTCTCAGGTTCTACCATTACTAATTACTTGGTGAGCTTGCTCTGAAACAGGCTACGCAGAACTAGCTGCCTATGTAAAAAGCAATCCTCCCTCAAATATCTTCCTGCCACTGTCTCTTGCAGCGAAACAGACCTTGAGGGGGAATTGCAGTCTCTTAAATTCGAAAGTATACTCGGATGGAATGGTTGTAGGTTCTTTATGAAAACTTATACTCCCCTTGCACATCCAGTGAAGACTGTGGNAGTATACTCGGATGGAATGGTTGTAGGTTCTTTATGAAAACTTATACTCCCCTTGCACATCCAGTGAAGACTGTGGTTTCTATTAAATCTTCCTGTCATGCCTTCACTTGGAGCCTGGTACTATTGCAGCGTTTTGGCGGTAACATAAATGGAACCCGAACTTGAGGAGAATCTTGTGTGGTGGTAGGCCAGGAGGGTAGATGCTGTTGATGAACTCATAAGGGTAATGGACTGGATCGTCCATTTATAAAATTTTGTCCACAGATTTGTATTCCATTTCTACCCCTTCGAACAACTTAAGCAAACTCTACTAATGCTTTATTATATGATTAAATTTACTTCACTCTCGTAACATTTTTTATGGCAATTTTTTTAACTATAGTCGATCAACTTCAAAAGTACTGAATAAAGATTGTATAAATTGATTTTGTACTTCTAAAAATTTCTGGTTATAATTCTACAACTATATGGTTATCGGAAAGGCAGAGGCACAGAATGAAATGTGCTTGATGTGATTCGGAAGGTAAAGAAAAATTCTGTCGACGATCTTATGTCTTAGGTGATTTCGTTGGCATAAGTGGAGCCTTCAATAATACATGGTGGCCAGGAGTGCTATGGCAGCTGAGAGAGGAGTGCCTAGATAATATCTATGAGATATTAATGAATTACTTGCGAACAAAATAAGTCAGTACAAAGTGAACAACATATGTGTACGGAATATAATGTCTACGGGAAGTACCCAGGGTTCAGTTCTAGGGCCTGTTTTGTGGAACGTTCTTACTGACTCACTACTGCATTTGCAGTTGACAGAAGAAAGCGAGATATTTGCTTACGCCGATGATGCTCTCTTGATAATTCCTGCATGGAGCCGAGCTGAATTGGAATACAAAACAGAAGAAACATTACAGAAGATCGAGAGATGGGAAAAGATAGTCAAGTTGGAATACTCTGTTGAGAAAACCATTGCAATGATACTAAAGGGAAGACATCAAAGATCGCCAACGATAAGATTTAAGGAGAGGCCAGTGAAGATAAAGAGCACAGTTACGTATCTTGGAGTGGTATTTGATAGCAANCAACGATAAGATTTAAGGAGAGGCCAGTGAAGATAAAGAGCACAGTTACGTATCTTGGAGTGGTATTTGATAGCAAGTTACTCTGCAAGGATCACATCAGGTACCTCATGGGTAATGCTCGATCATTTTTCACGAAGATGAGAGCAGTATCCACATCATGATGTGGACTTGGATTTAAAACCATCATAACTTCGTATGAAAAAGCAAGATAAGTGCATATACAAAGACTTATACTGAAGACACGGAGAGCTGCATTGCTTGCGATTAAAAAAGCATACAGGACAACATAAACTAAAGCATTGCAAGCAATAGCTGGAATAATCCCCCTCGATCTGTTAGTAATAGAACGGGGAAGTTTAATGAATGAAACTGATGGAAGACCTGCGTCTGCGGAGAGGAAGAATGAAGTCAGAAGAGAGATGCTGGATATCTGGCAGAACAGATGGGATGCCTCAGAGAAGGGTAGAACAACGTACAGAATTTTCCCTGACATAAGTTATAGAGTCTGTCATAACTGTATCACGACTGATTATCATCCGTCACAGATTTTAACAGAACATTGAAATTACAAAGCAAATCTCTACAGATTTAGTTTAGTCGACTCCCCTCTTTGTAGGATATGCAACACTGATGACTCATTATTACATGTACTATAATATTGTCCTAAGATCGAGGACTTAAGAATTGAATACTGTAGAAGACTTAAAATAGAATAAAATTAATGTTGATTACGTGATATAATGTCCAATAAGGAAAAGACAAAAAAATTGAGTAATATGCCAGGGAAATCTCTATAATATTAGAACATTTCGATGTGTGGATACAAAATAATTCACAATAAATGGAAGCNAATATGCCAGGGAAATCTCTATAATATTAGAACATTTCGATGTGTGGATACAAAATAATTCACAATAAATGGAAGCTAATTCTCCCTGAAAATGATACCACGTCCTAATACAAACAAAGAAAACCAATATAACAACTTTGATGCTGGGAGCGAACCTGCTCAATTAAAGTGGACAAATGTAAAACAGCTATATACGTGTTGTAGTGGGAGCGGACCCACTACACACTCTCGGTAATCCCAGTGCAAATAAGTAGAACTTTCAAAGGATTCGTCAGAAATCATATGATATGTTTGGGGAGCTTCGCCCTCTACTCTGAATAAGTTAGAAGACATGATGCAGATCTGGCAACGTACAAGGAAAATAAACAACGGATAAACAATGACCTAAGCAAGAAACAAGGAAAATAGAGATTGGAAATATACGGACTTGGCAATAAAACATGAAACAGGAGAATTAAATGACGAGAATCCAGTCTGAAGGATGGTATATGCGGGGAGAGGGGGATCGAAAAGGGGTCTAAAAGTCCCCCTCCCGGCTCTTGCCAAACGAAAAGATGGATACAGATAATATACACTGAAGAGCCAAAAAAACTGGTACACCTGCCTAATATCGTATAGGGGCCCCTCGAGCACGCAGAAGTGCCGCAAGACGAAATGGCATGGACTCGACTAATGTCTGAAGGTATGC
The DNA here is from genome assembly GCA_002778355.1 of Clitarchus hookeri. Lineage (NCBI taxonomy): Eukaryota > Metazoa > Arthropoda > Insecta > Phasmatodea > Phasmatidae > Clitarchus > Clitarchus hookeri. Next base: position 436,515 of record NQII01002307.1, read on the forward strand.
AGGAGGCAATTCACACCATGAATCCTGCAGGGCAGTCCACAAATCCAATCTGCGCCAATTTGAGAAAGGGTTGCAAGTCTCTCACGTTTAACGATTCTCGTCAGTCGTCGTTTGTCCCGTTCTTTCACGATCTTTTTCCGGCCGCAACGATGTCGAAGATGTTATGTTNTCTTGATTACATGCAATTGTAGCAGCAGTAACCGATCTAGCTGCCGACCGCATCGCGTTACTCTGATTGGTTCCACACCTCTCTTATTTGCATACGCGCGCCTATGCCAGTTTTTTTGGGCTCTTCAGTGTATTATAGAGCTGCTATACAATGGCTTAGAAAAGTGGAGTAGAAATATGTACATTAGAATAAATAGAATAACCCCCAGGTTGCTGGGAGAGTCAGGGTGGATAGCAGGATCAACTGCGCTAAACTCACCCTCTGAGCAGCTTGGCAGTGAAATAAAATATAGTTTGTGATCATATATAAAAATAATCAATCTAAGTGTGATGGTATGTAAAGTAATAAAAACTAAAAATTAAAGTTACGTGGCCTGAGAGAGCCAAATGAAGGAGAACTATACGATAGAAAATACAATGATGAGCTCAAGGAAATACTTATACCCCTGCATTACCCTGAAAAGGCATAGGAGCGGGGATGAAAATAAAAAGATAGCGTGTCTGGCTTTTAGCTGGCCACGAAAAAAAAAAAAATATAATGTTACTAGAATATGTATATTCAAGTTATGTAAATTCTTACTGTAGTGATAATACTCAGATTTTTTGAAAAGCAAAAAATAAATCGGCCTCACCATTCTTATATCTGATTTGGTCTGTTCTCTAGGCTGTTCACAAGTTTATAGCTCTGACAGTTCTGTTTGAAAGAAACCAATAAACTATTACAAAACCACAGAGCGTTAATATGTAGCTGGAATGGATGCTATATCCCAATTCACACTTCATCGAAAATTACGCATGACATTATAAAAAAATTTATAGAATGTGATTCAAACACGAGTATAGAACCTCATAAGAGAAAGAATATACCGCGATATATTTTACTGGTCGTGCAGTCAACGAAAATAAGATATTTAATTGATCTTGCAAACGTCTGGCTATTTTTCTGCGACATCAAGGAAAATGAAGCTCTTTTTATTTTTTTCAGTGAGAGACTGTTTTGTATTGCTTTCACTACTTTTTTCGTTTCATTATTTTTTTTTAGAAAACATGTTGGTTTGAATGTTACTGGCATAAAAACGACGTAATGTAGGTAACACGTCATTGATAACACATTTAAACGTTTTGCGCCTTCTTAAGGATTTGAATTTATAAAAGTCATAAAATCAGTTTTTTTTTGCTCTTTTACAGCCAACATTTTAAAGGAAAGAGCACAAAGTTATCTTGTTGGATTACTGAGCTATCCAGGAGTGTTCGAAAACACGTTTTACGCCTTGTCGCCCTCAAAGTGGTTAAATTAAAAGAAAATTAAATTAAATTTTATGCATTTATAATGGAAACCTTTTGAAGCAAAGAGAATAACGATATCTTATCTGGATTTAATGCGCTATTATGGAGTCCTCGAAAACATTTTAAACTTTTCCCCCTCTAAGATGTTAAATTCTAAAAAAATAAAATTTTGTAATTAGTGTTTTTTAGGGTTTTGTGTATACTACAATTTGAAGCAAAGAGCACGACGACAGCTCATCGGGTTAGTAAAGTATTGAGGAGTCTTCGGAAACACATTTCACCCATTTTCAACCTCTTTGTGGCTGAATTAAAAAAATTCCTTAAAATTGTGGGTATAGGTACAGACTACCTTTTTAAGTCACGAGAACAACGTTATCTCATCGGGTTAGTAAAGTATTAAGGAGTCTTCGAAAACGCATTTTACCCCTATTCACCCTATAATGGATTGAATTACGAAATATTTTTCCTGCACCCTAAGGGGAAGCTATCCCCACATGTCCATGCTTTTGCATCCAGCGGTTTGGGCTATGCGTTGATGAGTGTGTAGTGAAATATTCATTCAGTAGGAACACTTCATTTTATACACAGAGGTTTATATGCACCCTTGTCTTGTAACAAACTTTCTTTTTAAGATTAGAAATATCAAGCAAGACAAAAGAATTTAGGCTGTTATAGTCCATTCACAGTTTCTTTGGACGTTTTGAAACGAGCTTTGAAAAATCACCCTATAAGTAACATTTCCACTCTGTTTTTTAAATAATGCGTATACCAAAAATATTTTGCACTGCGATTAACTTTGAAGTATTATGTTTTTGATTAAAAGAAAAACTTTAATTCTGTATATTTTATAAATTGTAACATTTATTTCGTATTCAATTGGAATTAAAAACAGTGAGAGCAGCGATGTGTTGGCAACGGCTAGTAAGAAATAGTTCACAATTATAACAGTGTTTTAATCTAATTTATTGGTACGCTATTTGTAAATAAAGTTACCTTATTTAAATATCAAAATTTTTAGGTAGCTCCGATGAAAACATATTTCGTCGTAACTGTAAAAAATATAAGCGCAAAATACGGTGGGTAGGCGCCCTAGTGGCATGTTTTTTTGTCCTAGGAAGAAACTTGAATAGGCGGAGCTGCGATTGTCTCTCTCTCTCTCTCTCTCTCTGTCTGATTCGTTCACTCACTCACTCACTCACTCACTCTCTGTAGTGAAATTTTCCAAGCGCTAGCTGCAGAAGGAAATTTTACATGTTTTCAATTTTAGCATATTTCTGACTTATCACATCAAAAATAATGATTTTTGTGTTTGTAATTTAAAACTTAAACGAGATTTTAACGTTTTAATATTTATCATAATATATTTATATGTGATTGCGGGATGGGTACAAATCTGAAGTTGGCAGAAGTGGCGAGACATGACATGGCGCATGATATGGCGTCTTGCTCTTCGCTGAACGGTGTATTAATTTTTTCTTCCTTAGAAAAAATATACTTGAAAATCACCACATCAAGATTGTACACGCTGTGTTTTTCAAACTTACCTAGGCAAGTTACGATGTGATAAATACGTATTTCCACGGCGGGAATACATATAAGGCAACGTGTGTCGTGTGCGCTGCGTGTTGGAGGGTATTGTTGTGTCTGCATCTTAGTCGTTACGCTGGGCCAGTGTGTGTGGATGATTGCAAATATTGGACTTGCGAAATGTGTACGTTTATACAGCAAACTGTTTTATTTGAAAGTCACGTCTGTTTATTCGACACAACTTCGTAACTTCGCCTCAGGTATTTGTGAAACACAATAGTGTAATGTGCTTACGTTCTTGTGCTTTGAATGTTTTGCGACAACCCCCAACAAATTACTAAGCCCAGCCAGAAAAAATTAGATAAATAATTAAATGAAACTTGTAAAACGTAAGTGCCTATACAAATAAATATGAGCGGAATAAAAGTTACGTTAGGCGTATTTGTGCGGATGTTCACCACTCTCTTCAAGTTTTTCGCTGCTCCGTACAAAAAATAAGCGACACGAGTTGCGAGCATGAATTTACTTTCTTTCTCGTTTGACTGGTTGCTCCTTCGTTTTAATATTTATTCAAACTGAGACCGTCCTTTTAATGAAATAACTCAACACATCTCAACAACAAGAGGTTAGATAAATACTTCAGTACTTTCCCCCACAGTTGAAACAGGTACAAACTCATTCGCGGAAAAATATTAACGCATATTGTGTGTAATGGGCTATATTAAATTATTTTCCGTGCCTGAATTTGNCATTCGCGGAAAAATATTAACGCATATTGTGTGTAATGGGCTATATTAAATTATTTTCCGTGCCTGAATTTGCTTCTTATTACTATTTCACCACTACAGTTTTATGCATATAAACATAATAAATTTAACTAACAAATACTAGATAANTGCTTCTTATTACTATTTCACCACTACAGTTTTATGCATATAAACATAATAAATTTAACTAACAAATACTAGATAAAGAATTAAATCCCACGTGTTGGCTGCGTAAAATGGCAAATAAACTTGTTCTATTTAGATAAAAAATTTATACTTTANAGAATTAAATCCCACGTGTTGGCTGCGTAAAATGGCAAATAAACTTGTTCTATTTAGATAAAAAAATTATACTTTATCCCAAAACAAGGCTATAAACAAACAATTTTTATTCGGCTACCTACTAAAAACATTTTAACAAATCTATTTGTTTTATTTAGTTTTCTAATTCCTGTAAGTTATATGTTTGACATATTTATATCATCAGACAGTAAATAGGTGTTATTATATTATGAGAAACAAGTACTTCTTTCCAAATATTGCACACTCTAAGAAATTTGTTGTAATTTTACCATATCAGTGTATACGCACAGTGACAAAGCGCGAATGGTAAATTCCTTTCCCATACATCCACAGCAACGTTCCTTCATTTGTTCAGGAATGAGTCAAATGCGTATAAAAGTTCTTAATTTTATATAGTAGCGATGTTAAAAAATTCCATTACAGTTTAGGAAGTTTGTCAGAAGTATNGTATAAAAGTTCTTAATTTTATATAGTAGCGATGTTAAAAAATTCCATTACAGTTTAGGAAGTTTGTCAGAAGTAATTTTACAATGCAGCCAGTCGATAATGTAAGTCCCCTATTATATCTACCCACAGTTTTTCAGTTATAAAGAATGAATCACATAAAACTTGCACCGCAAATATTTCGGAAATGAATTATGCTATTGACGTGCTGCTTCCACACAATTTAAGTTTAGACAAGGGCAGCTCGTGAGACATACAGAACACTATATGAAGGTAACCAGCCGTTTCCATAATCTTATGTTCATCACTTACACAGCACCCGGCAGGTATGAATAGCACTATAAACACGTACATAACATGTTTTACGTCAAAACCACTTGTTTTGTTTCTTTATTATTACAAAAAATAAATAAACTTATTTTACCAGTTATTATTGTAACCTTCAGTTCGGTACTATAAAGGTCAAATTCAAAGTTATGCATTACTACTTCAAGGGAGTTCTTCACAAAATATCCAGAATATATTATCTCAATTCTACAAAGTTTTTGCGATACGAGTACCTTGAAGAGCCAGAAAACTGGTATAGGCGTGCGTATGCAAATAAGAGAGGTGTGGAACCAATCAGAGTAACGCAATGCGGTTGGCAGCTAGATCGGTTACTGCTGCTACAATGGCAGGTTATCAAGATTTAAGTAAGTTTGAACGTGGTTTTATAGTCGGTGCACGAGAGATGGGACATAGCATCTCCGAGGTAGCGATAACAATTGGATGTTCGCATATGATCATTTCACTAGTATATCGTGAATATCGGGAATCCGGTAAAACATCACATCTTCGATATCGCTGCGGCTGGAAAAAGATCGTGAAAGAACGGGACAAACGTTGACTGACGAGAATCGTTAAACGTGACAGACGTGCTACCCTCTTCCTCAAATTGGCGCAGATTGGAATTGTGGACTGCCCTGCAGGATTCATGGTGTGAATTGCCTCCTGCATACCTTCAGACATTAGTCGAGTCCATGCAATTTTGTCTTGTGACACTTCTGTGTGCTCAGGGGGGGAGGGGGGTTACACGATATTAGGCAGGTGTACCAGTTTTTTTTAGCTCTTCAGTGTATTCAAATATGCTATATAAAATAATGCCTACATATATTTTCATTGCACAAAAAATTATTTTTTCCTAAGATGCAACAACGAAATTATATTTTTATAACAATATAAAACTAAGCAAAACCAGTGCTACATAGTGCAAGGAAAACCTTACAAAATATTGATCAGTATTAACCAACAACGTTGTTTTTAATTTTTGTCATCCGTTCGCGTTCATAATTTTGATGAATATCAAACGGAACTGCGTGCAAGCCACAATTTGTCACAAAATACAAAAAAAGTTTAAAATGATTAAAATTTTTAATTATCACAATACGATTGAAGTGCAGCTCACTCATTGATTGATATAAAACTAAACTTGGTTCCTACTATAACCGAAATCTGGTAATGGAATCAAGTTGATAGTAAGTTATAACCAATTCCTTTCCGAACGCGATTAATACATAAGGAGACACAGCTGCAAAATTCTGGTTCTTGTTATTTTATTATATTCTTACAAAGATAAAAGTACCTTCNTTATTTTATTATATTCTTACAAAGATAAAAGTACCTTCTACTTATCAATACCATACCATTTCATAGTTACCAGTGAGCTCACGTAGATTAATGTAGAATGAGATAGAAAATTTTCATACAAACAAGACTATTGANTCGGGAATCCGGTAAAACATCACATCTTCGATATCGCTGCGGCTGGAAAAAGATCGTGAAAGAACGGGACAAACGTTGACTGACGAGAATCGTTAAACGTGACAGACGTGCTACCCTCTTCCTCAAATTGGCGCAGATTGGAATTGACCTGACGGGACGTCCTAAGTACCACACTTAACGGAGGACGTATGGAAGTGACATTAGTCGAGTCCATGCCATTTTGTCTTGTGACAAGGAGGGGGGTTACACGATATTAGGCAGGTGTACCAGTTTTTTTTAGCTCTTCAGTGTATTCAAATATGCTATATAAAATAATGCCTACATATATTTTCATTGCACAAAAAATTATTTTTTCCTAAGATGCAACAACGAAATTATATTTTTATAACAATATAAAACTAAGCAAAACCAGTGCTACATAGTGCAAGGAAAACATTACAAAATATTGATCAGTATTAACCAACAACGTTGTTTTTAATTTTTGTCATCCGTTCGCGTTCATAATTTTGATGAATATCAAACGGAACTGCGTTCAAGCCACAATTTGTCACAAAATACAAAAAAAGTTTAAAATGATTAAAATTTTTAATTATCACAATACGATTGAAGTGCAGCTCACTCATTGATTGATATAAAACTAAACTTGGTTCCTACTATAACCGAAATCTGGTAATGGAATCAAGTTGATAGTAAGTTATAACCAATTCCTTTCCGAACGCGATTAATACATAAGGAGACACAGCTGCAAAATTCTGGTTCTTGCTATTTTATTATATTCTTACAAAGATAAAAGTACCTTCTACTTATCAATACCATACCGTTTCATAGTTACCAGTGAGCTCACGTAGATTAATGTAGAATGAGATAGAAAATTTTCATACAAACAAGACTATTGANTTTCATAGTTACCAGTGAGCTCACGTAGATTAATGTAGAATGAGATAGAAAATTTTCATACAAACAAGACTATTGAATCATGTAACAAAACAATAACATTAAGTTGTTCAATATATTTATTTCTCTTTCAGGAATAAATGCTTTTTTATTCCAGTAATACTGTAAAGGAGGGAGAAAAACCTGTTATTAACATCATTATTCTATAAGTACGTCAATTCAGTTTAATCTCAGTTACTATTACTATCTGAATTTATTATTATTTAAAAGTAGTAAATCGTTGAATGTATATTGATCCCAATTTTGAAATATAATCTTAATTGTTAGTGAAAGCCACAGGGACTTTCAATGCGCTATTTGGACAGTATAAAGTAACAAGAAAGAACCGGCTGACAGTGCGCCAACCGCGTCGTGCGTGGAAGACAGTTCGCAGCCACAGCAGTTTCCAAGTCCACTGCCCTAGTAGCAGGTACTTCACGGTTGGCGAAACCCCAGAGTAGCGCACACTCTTGTTAACACGCAAGATCGGCAGTTTCCCTACCGAGGCTTCTTCCCTCTTTAAACTCCTACAGGAAAATTTACTTTGCCCAAACACTGCAAAATTAAAAACTTAACACAATTTTCAACCTGGTGCTGCAGAAAATATGAGGAAATCTCTTGTCCGGAGAAGGACGAATGTTACGGAGGCGTGGGCAGGCCTTAATACTACGATCTGCCTGAACGCGCCATCTGTCGTATAACTGTAACCAGGTCAGCGGGTGGCGGAATTCAGCAATCAGGTTGCGCAAATGCCCAAACCCGGTGTTGGTATTCGAAACAAAGATCGAGGACGCGGTGGAGCGATGGTGCGCAAATATAGTGTGACATGTTTTCGCCAATCATGTGGCGCAGATTTTCGACCCTTGACTTGCTCCCCTGCTCCCCCTGTGCCTGATTCGTTAAGGTATTACAGGGGACAACTTTCAGAGCAATTATTACAAGGGGAGTGCGATCAGGACTTCCCATTACTTTCAGATCCGACGTCTATTTGTCACTCCAGTCATTGCACACATATAGAAAATATGAGCTTTCTTTACACCAGGCTGTTTTGGTGCGCACTCCCCCGCAGACTTGGACTAAGTCCATAACCTTGATTGATTTGAGCTTGGTCAGTGCTCTAATTGACAGTAGTTGAATACTGCCAATAGAAAGAGTAACGCCCTTTCCAATCGCAATAGGGTGGATGTTCTCCACCCGAGAGTGGTTCCACCTCACCTGTCAACAGCAACGTGCAGAGTTAAATCCGCACGCGCCACCTTGATGGGGCCGAGTCCTATCCTCACTCTACAAACCCGCTTTGTGAACGAGTCCTCTTACTAGGCGGACCTGACCGTCGACCCTTCGTTATTGAGCACCAACCCTTTGAAACTGACACTGAAGGGAGCCGGCACGCTTGCTTTCCAGGGCAGTGGCTACCGACCCGTCTCATACGTGCAGTGCCCGCCCTCCAGGCAAGTGTCCACTTCCAGGTCTCCTTCCAAGCAGAAGGTTCAACCACTGCCACCCAGAGTCCGACCCGCCATCAGCACGGCCTAAGCCGGGGCTTTCACACTGATCTCCTTGGTACCCACAATTTTCAGACATGCACACTGAGTTTTCACCCAGAGCAGCCCAGTCCCTCCAGGACGCCAGACAGACCCTTCATTGAAACTCCGCCACCCCGTATCATCCCCGACCTGCCACAAGTCAAGGCTCAACTTTGGGAGTGCAATTCGGTTCACGGGTCTTCACCGCCAGGCGAAGAATATATACAGCCTCTGGAGACTGCACATAACCTCGCCGGGACTGATTATCTGTGCACAGACAGGCCGTCACTGCCTTCCATTGTCCTCACTCCGTTAGCCATGGGGCGGCCCCCATGTCGCGAGGAGGTAAAGATGGACTTGAGCAGTGCTAGCCTATATATTCGCATCACTGCCCCATTAATAGAGATGAGTTGGAAGCTTTTCGTGACGGCAGGGAGACGCCCCAGGGATCACTAGTTCCTATGAGCGGCTCCCACCGGAGCTCGACTAACGAGCTCTTACACTTGCGCCGGTCACCGCCACTAGAGCCTGTAACCAGAGTTAGGCCCAACTGGAGCAATCATTCCATAGCCGTCATGACTACCCCACCAGGTACTCGGTTTCTGGGCTCCCCCCTACACACTCGGCCATCCCACACGACCGGCTTTCAGGCACCCAGTCCCCTCACCATACACCCTTACAGGTTGGTTGACAGACCACCGCCTGTAGCCAACCCGGCCCCACAGGGCCAAAAATATAGTGTGACAGCTCTAAGGACGTCTATCCTCGCCTCGACGCCAACAAGCGAAGATGTTCCAGAGAAGGGCCCAACAGACATCGACGTTTCGGCCGCCATAGTCCGCCTAAATAATTAGCCTACGGCAACGCGCAAGGTGGTAAAGATCTACCTAATAATGAACAGTAAAACGTGTCTTTCTTATTGCATAAAATAAAGTAATTTTCAATTAGCTGCTCAGAAGTGTTCTAAGATTCTGTAACGTTTGTATGCTCATAATATGTTAATGATTATTAAATAATAACTCAATTAAAAAAAATCATATTTATTTCAATAACTGAGAAGTACATAGAAATAATTTACGAATCGATCACTTACGTATAGTTACAATCTAAAACTAATTAAGCCATTTAAAATTTCTTAAATGTTTTACAATATGCTTGACCACTCCTAGCTCTGGCATTATTCAGTATAGCCACATATGGGAATGGAAGGAAATATTATTTATAGCTCCTATGCTGGCATTCGCCGTGCATCGGGTGGCGCTCGCCAATTATCCTCTCTCACAAAACTGGCCATATTTCATCAAGGTGTACTAACATTAAAACATCAAATTTTAATTCCATTTTTTAAATTAGCTATTGATGATTGATTTAATAATTCCAGGTTACAATGTAACCCTATAATATTATCTCTCGCTGTAATACTTTTTAATTAAATGTAACTTATTTCAAAACCAATTATAAGATTCTCATTCGCACAGGCTACGCACTGCCGACCTTTAAAATTGCAACAACAAGAAGAACGCACCTGAAGGATACGAGATTGGGGAAATGCGTAGAGCAGGATAGGGCATTGACGTTATTAGTTGTTTTGCTGAATAGCGTAGCACGTGCGCCAATGGCGACGCTGGTAAACGGTATATAAGTGAGGGTCACAAAGCCACTGAGAGGTAGTGGCATTGTCTTTCCCGGCCGTTCCTGTGCACAGACGGAGTGAATATGCTTCATCAAACAGCACAACAACCATACGAACTGGTTTTCACCTTTAACCGCGAGAGAATATTGGCCCATCGGGACTGTGGATTCCACTACCGTGAAATTGGTTCTCGCGTAGGAAGAAATGCAACCACAGTGAAGAGGATATGGAATCTGGGTTGAGGAGGGACTGGCTGAGAGACGTGTAGGAATCCAACGACCTTGTTGCAACAACGATCACGAGGACAGACATCTGGTGAGCATGGCGATTGCGGACCGTATAGCCACATCAAACACCCTCGTTCAGGAGTTCAAGCAAGTGGCACATCAATCTGTGTCCGCATGCACGGTGCGTCACCGTCTGCTGAATCAACGCATCATGTCCATGCCTCCATTACTGCGACTGCCACTGACTGCTCACCACAGGTCCCTGCGGCTGCATGGTGCGTGAAACGCATGGCTTGTCATTGGCTTCTACAACGAATCCTCCTTCTGTTTTCAGCATCGCAATAATCCCATTCATGCCTAGCGGCACTATGACGCACGCCTGGCCGAGTCCTCTATTGCACCGTCATATCGGCCCAGCACCTGGAGCTGTGGTATGAGATACCATTGGGGTTCCAGTCCCGCTCAAGCCTAGTTCACATCGCTGACCAGCAATCGTTACATCGCAGAGCTGTTGAAGCCTGTTGTTATCCCTTATCTTTAGTGCCAGCCAGGTCCTGTACAAACAGGGCAATGGGTGACCAAATATGGCACACATAATTCGATTTTTCCTGGACGACTACCATGTTACACAGCTTGCTTGTCCTGCGCTTTTACCCGATATTTCACTCATCAAAAATTCGTGGTTCATGGTCGGGCGACTACAGGCCTGTCACAAGACATCCGCGGCCACTACAGATGAACGTTGGACATGCAGCGAAGCAGCATGGACGTAGACACTACAAACGGACATTTGAAGTCTCTCCCTCTCAATGCCGCGTCGTGCAGCAACGGTTATTGCCGCCCGTGGCGAAGACACAAAGTACTGATTTCCCCATGTTCTGTACATTAAACCGAGCTGCAAAAGTAATCATGTCACCTATGTATGAGTGGTATTCTGTCCAATAAACCTGATTGTAATAGCTCACGGCCTTCTTGGAGTTGCAATTTTAATGGCCAGTAGTGTAAAACACTCTATTTTTCAAACTACTTTCTGTACCTTTGAAAAATATATAATTTCATGTCTTAATGACATCTTTCTCGATCATATAAGCTCCCCTTGCACGTGGTTTATATAAAGAAAGAATTATCGCCTATAGATTTTCGTTACTTTCATTATTAACTAAACCAAGCTTCTGTAAGTTCATGAAACCCATGTTGTCGCATCGTTAACAGTGAGCTTGAGTAGACCTACCAAGTCCTTAGGTCAATAGCATTATCGATATGCTGATGCCACAGTTGAATATGGTATATGTGCCAAAACATCCAGATTGCGCAGCCAAAGAATTTGATAACGCACCCAGGAGCATAGTTTGGATTTCCCGTCAAGTAAGGATATTGTATATGCATTGAAAAATCCTGTCACATTCATTACATTGCTTCGTTAGACACTGATGTGTGACACAGGCGTCAGTTCACCGTAGATGAACCTGAGACATTTATGATTCGAACTTTCCTCAGTCATTCATTTCTCAAAAACTCCTCATAAATCATTTTGATACAGTCCTCAAACATATTAAACTTAGCAAGTACTGTGCCTCAACAAATGTCATACTTAATTGCAGCCCTCCTTGTTCGCTAACAACCAGAATGATAAAATAACTTCTCAGCCAAGCATCTAAAAAACACTGCATTAAGAAGTATCTCTCGGTAAAGCAGAAAGGCATAGTATTACATATAAAAAATTCCCTTAAGTTTTAATTTTTTATACTTATTCATACAGTAGAACTTTGCTTACCTCAGTTGTTTGCAATTCTTGGTTTAAATTTAATCGTATCTTTTAGTTTAATTATTAAATAGCAGAAAAAGTCTCGGTCAGGTGCGAGTAATCGCAGCTTGTTTACAAAGTGGTCAAACGTCTGAGTCTATGAACAGATTCATTAGTGTTTTCGAAAAGTACAAAACCTATGATTTATCTGTTTCTATTCTTAAGACTACATGTCACTGCAAGGTCACTGGAGAAATCCGTAGAAATGTTGGGAAAATCATAAATTACACCAACACTGTCTTCATTATCTTTGCCTTTGACTGCCTCTTCTACATACATCATCAACGTTCCTTTTCCTTACATAAGCCTCGTTGTCCTCATCGGTCTTTGCAGTTCTTGGAGCTACATTATTATTTGAAAATCATCAATTTCTCGAGATAGAATAGCAAGTTTATATCTCGCACAGAACGACTGTATTCCATACTGTATGTCACCGGTGTCATTGGTATATCCTTTACTAGCCATGTCAATGTTCCCCTTATAGTTTACTATCTTATTGTGCAATTAAGGCCTGGATCATGCCTTAGATGAATGAGTCAGATGTAATTCTTTTTGACGAAACTGAATATTGGTAAGAAGTAACCATATCTTGAAGTGTTAGACAATATAGGCTGTGTCAGTTGGCGAAGGAACACTCTCCTTACAGGAATCGATTGATCCATTAAAGCTATCGCTTCATCCANTAGGCTGTGTCAGTTGGCGAAGGAACACTCTCCTTACAGGAATCGATTGATCCATTAAAGCTATCGCTTCATCCATTATATACCATTTTCCACAGTTAAACACCACAAGAGAGAGGCTTTTCACAAATACACTCTTCTTATGTCGCCGAGAATTGCAGACGAAGGCATAAACATTTTCGCTGTGTCGGCACCGTCCGAGATCNCCTGCGGCTGCATGGTGCGTGAAACGCATGGCTTGTCATTGGCTTCTACAACGAATCCTCCTTCTGTTTTCAGCATCGCAATAATCCCATTCATGCCTAGCGGCACTATGACGCACGCCTGGCCGAGTCCTCTATTGCACCGTCATATCGGCCCAGCACCTGGAGCTGTGGTATGAGATACCATTGGGGTTCCAGTCCCGCTCAAGCCTAGTTCACATCGCTGACCAGCAATCGTTACATCGCAGAGCTGTTGAAGCCTGTTGTTATCCCTTATCTTTAGTGCCAGCCAGGTCCTGTACAAACAGGGCAATGGGTGACCAAATATGGCACACATAATTCGATTTTTCCTGGACGACTACCATGTTACACAGCTTGCTTGTCCTGCGCTTTTACCCGATATTTCACTCATCAAAAATTCGTGGTTCATGGTCGGGCGACTACAGGCCTGTCACAAGACATCCGCGGCCACTACAGATGAACGTTGGACATGCAGCANTGGTTCATGGTCGGGCGACTACAGGCCTGTCACAAGACATCCGCGGCCACTACAGATGAACGTTGGACATGCAGCAAAGCAGCATGGACGTAGACACTCCAAACGGATATTTGAAGTCTCTCCCTCTCAATGCCGCGTCGTGCAGCAACGGTTATTGCCGCCCGTGGCGGAGACACAAAGTACTGATTTCCCCATGTTCTGTACATTAAACCGAGCTGCAAAAGTAATCATGTCACCTATGTATGAGTGGTATTCTGTCCAATAAACCTGATTGTAATAGCTCACGGCCTTCTTGGAGTTGCAATTTTAATGGCCAGCAGTGTAAAACACTCTATTTTTCAAACTACTTTCTGTACCTTTGAAAAATATATAATTTCATGTCTTAATGACATCTTTCTCGATCATGTAAGCTCCCCTTGCACGTGGTTTATATAAAGAAAGAATTATCGCCTATAGATTTTCGTTACTTTCATTATTAACTAAACCAAGCTTCTGTAAGTTCATGAAACCCATGTTGTCGCATCGTTAACAGTGAGCTTGAGTAGACCTACCAAGTCCTTAGGTCAATAGCATTATCGATATGCTGATGCCACAGTTGAATATGGTATATGTGCCAAAACATCCAGATTGCGCGGCCAAAGAATTTGATAACGCACCCAGGAGCATAGTTTGGATTTCCCGTCAAGTAAGGATATTGTATATGCATTGAAAAATCCTGTCACATTCATTACATTGCTTCGTTAGACACTGATGTGCGACACAGGCGTCAGTTCACCGTAGATGAACCTGAGACATTAATGATTCGAACTTTCCTCAGTCATTCATTTCTCAAAAACTCCTCATAAATCATTTTTATACAGTCCTGAAACATATTAAACTTAGCAAGTACTGTGCCTCAACAAATGTCATACTTAATTGCAGCCCTCCTTTTTGCTAACAACCAGAATGATAAAAAATTCCCTTCATACAGTAGAACTTTGCTTACCTCAGTTGTTTGCAATTCTTGGTTTAAATTTAATCGTATCTTTTAGTTTAATTATTAAATAGCAGAAAAAGTCTCGGTCAGGTGCGAGTAATCGCAGCATGTTTACAAAGTGGTCAAAAGTCTGAGTCTATGAACAGATTCATTAGTGTTTTCGAAAAGTACAAAACCTATGATTTATCTGTTTCTATTCTTAAGACTACATGTCACTGCAAGGTCACTGGAGAAATCCGTAGAAATGTTGGGAAAATCATAAATTACACCAACACTGTCTTCATTATCTTTGCCTTTGACTGCCTCTTCTACATACATCATCAACGTTCCTTTTCCTTACATAAGCCTCGTTGTCCTCATCGGTCTTTGCAGTTCTTGGAGCTACATTATTATTTGAAAATCATCAATTTCTCGAGAAAGAATAGCAAGTTTATATCTCGCACAGAACGACTGTATTCCATACTGTATGTCACCGGTGTCATTGGTATATCCTTTACTAGCCATGTCAATGTTCCCCTTATAGTTTACTATCTTATTGTGCAATTAAGGCCTGGATCATGCCTTAGATGAATGAGTCAGATGTAATTCTTTTTGACGAAACTGAATATTCGTAAGAAGTAACCATATCTTGAAGTGTTAGACAAGATAGGCTGTGTCAGTTGGCGAAGGAACACTCTCCTTACAGGAATCGATTGATCCATTAAAGCTATCGCTTCATCCAATATATACCATTTTCCACAGTTAAACACCACAAGAGAGAGGCTTTTCACAAATACACTCTTCTTATGTCGCCGAGAATTGCAGACGAAGGCATAAACATTTTCGCTGTGTCGGCACCGTCCGAGATCTGGCCAGTTTATAATAAGCATTTATACATTCTATTCATCTTCAGTACAGGGAGATAAAGCTATTACAAATGTAAATTCACTGTTCAAAGATGATACCTGCCCAATGCTGAAGTTTGGAAGTAGGTATTGAATCTGCTCTGCGGCGTGAGGCGCCAACATTTGATGCTAGCCTTCAGTGACAGGGCGTAGGAATACGTCGACACTGTTGTCTCTAGGTCCAATTTACTAATAAATTACACTTTATTTGCGAGTTCACATAATCGAGTTTTATTGTTGCTTGAACAGGTTAACTGGTACATGAACTCACGAGACAAACTCCCCTCCCCTTTTTCTATGTAGGCTACGTATGGTTTGACGCCGCGATTGGCGTCGTGGGGGGGGGGGCAGGATTCTTCACACCTGGTGTAGAACTACTTATCTGACACTGCGGCGTTGTCTTCCCTCGGCTGGCGGCTTGGAACTGCTCCGGTGCTTGTTGGGGCGTCCCGACGCCTGGCCTCGAAGTTCCTCATTCTCGGGTCCACGCAGTACTCTGCGTTTGATGAAGTCTGACTGACTTTTCTCTGATTCTTCCCGCCACACGTCCCGCTTGACGGCCNCGGGTCCACGCAGTACTCTGCGTTTGATGAAGTCTGACTGACTTTTCTCTGATTCTTCCCGCCGCACGTCCCGCTTGACGGCCTCCGACTGAGGTCGACGTCGTGATGGATTCTCGATCCTCGACTGACTGACTGACTGCTCGATCCGCGACTGACTAATAGACTGACTTGTTCATCGCACTGGTTTCGTCCCGCTCCGACCCGGACGCCTCGCTTCAGGTCCCCCGACTAACTGACTCAATGTCTCTCAACTGACTGATCTGATCCTCCCTCCTTCTGGTGGTTTTGTAGCCTCCATCACCATATTAAAATTGCCCCGTCTCTGCACGAGGTCCGGGATGCTTGTCGTCCCCCTGGGTCGTAAAACACGTGGCCACTGCTCCTGTGGTCCGCAGCCGGCCTAGCGTCGCCCCTTGATTCTGGCCTGGAAGTTTATTGTTCCGTTCTGCACGTGCGGGAACTCTTGGACGGCCCCTTTGGTTCGGCGCACTTATGCCTCCGGATATTGTGTCGTTATTCTCCCCAGCACGCCCGCTAAAAGCTCTCATNCGGCGCACTTATGCCTCCGGATATTGTGTCGTTATTCTCCCCAGCACACCCGCTAAAAGCTCTCATGGTTTATTGTGGTACAAGCCCGGGACAGATTCCGCTGGTGGTTGGATCTCGGTGTCCCTTGGGCAGCTGTAAAATGCAGCTGTGTCCGCGCTCTGGTGCCTTCCGTTGTCTCCGGATATCGTCTGCACATGCAGGAACAGTTGAACGTGCAGAAACCTTTGGTAGNGTCTCCGGATATCGTCTGCACATGCAGGAACAGTTGAACGTGCAGAAACCTTTGGTAGCACGCCTTTGTAGCTACGAGACGCGGTCGCGCCCTCCTGGCGTCACTCTTCCGCCGGCACATCCGCTAACCCTTAATCTTTATTGTCGATCATCCGCCTGCGAGTTTCGCCAGAGCGTGTGTTCTGACGAATAAAATATAGGGATGCAGAATGAGTCAAAGAGTAGAAGAAAACTAAGTTACTCTAGTAGCACCGCTCTAACTTATAACTTTCAAGCTCTTCCGATATCAGGCCAGTTCCTGTGTAAGAAAACAATTGGCAGGTGGGAAACCATCTCAACAGCTGCTCGACCCAATCAAGCTGATGAGACAATTACACAAAACATATGCTGTCGAAATATATCTCTAATCTCTTTTTTTTTGGGGGCACGGAGCTCGCACTCTAGACATTCACTTGTCCTCGGCTATGGATAGCAGTAACATGTCACTGNTTTTTTTTGGGGGCACGGAGCTCGCACTCTAGACATTCACTTGTCCTCGGCTATGGATAGCAGTAACATGTCACTGGCATGGGATCAATTAACATTTTTATATAGGAAATACTTATTCTTATAAACCAAACCACACACTGTTTTATAGCATAACATTAGTAAAACCGAATACACTATAACTATATAGAACGTATTCACATTAAAATACAATAAAATGAGTTCTTAGACAATAATACCCAGGTGATATTAAAATACATATTACAGTAATTAATTAAATATTTCAATTTTAATAGTATGACTAATTACATCATTGAATATTACTTGAAAAATTATTGCAATGGGTGACATATAATATCTGCTCACAGTAAAAATTCAGTCGCATAGCGAAGACACGTCAAAATAATTGCAGCATGAACTTGTACCCATTATATTATATTCATAAGCCGAACTGATGTCACTTTGATTACTGCTTTCAATTTCTCACATGTTATTAATAATCCCATTAACTTTAATTTCTTTGGGCACTTCCTTATCCTAGAGAATACTATATTGAATGTGTTTTATAGCTTTTCGCCACTTATTCAGAGTAAATTTATTAACTACGTCTTGGGGAATGATGGATTGACTCCTTCCCTCACGTGCGCGTATTCGACGAACATTTTGATAATAGCGTGATATATTCCGCACTGGATATTGGGGAAAATAAGATAGAAATTCATTACTTTGTATTTAAAATTTTCCTTTTATTTTTGTTTAAAATCAGACTAATAAGCAAATTTATCCAATCAGAAACACTATCAAAATTATTTTTATGGCTTGTTCACGCAATTTTATGTGAGCCTCTAAAAATTAAACATTTATAACAATGATTTTGCCCCGGTGGACTTGATACAGAATCCCTGGTTTATGGAAACGAGAAGGAAGTTGAACCGATCTAAATTAAAAATCTGTGTCACAATAGAACATTCACATAGAGCAAAAAATTCAATGCCTAGATTATTAGCAACAACTCTAACCTAAATTAACTATTAATTTTGCACTTACAAACACGGCAAAAGGAGAGCTCTCTTCTATCTTCGCGATAGTGTGATACGCATAACTGAGGAGACCCTAATTTTAGAATAAATTGTTATTTCTATAAGGTTATGATACTTTAGGTATTAGTATTTAATTTATTAGAATCAATCTTCAGAGAAGACTGCAATATTCATTTGGAAAAATAACTTGGTGCGCGCAATAATAGTCTGTGAATCTGTAGGAGGGGTATGGTGGATTTGCCTCTTTGGTTGACCTGGCGGGGACATCCTTCTCTAACTACCAATCACCCGAGCGGCTGGCAGGTTGTGCGAGGTCTAGGAGCAGGGATATTGAAAATAGGATCGAGGGAGTACGGAGTACAGGTCTATAAAAGGCCTGTATTAATTATTTTAATTGTCTTGTATTACGAGTGAGCACTCACTCCAAGTCAGAATAATAACCTNATGAAAGGCCTGTATTAATTATTTTAATTGTCTTGTATTACGAGTGAGCACTCACTCCAAGTCAGAATAATAACCTACCTTTTAAGAACAGATGCGGAGAATTCACCACAAAGAAAAAAGACGTAACGAAACTGNTATAAAAGGCCTGTATTAATTATTTTAATTGTCTTGTATTACGAGTGAGCACTCACTCCAAGTCAGAATAATAACCAACCTTTTAAGAACAGATGCGGAGAATTCACCACAAAGAAAAAAGACGTAACGAAACTGGCAGTGACACACTCAGTGCACTTTAGTGCGGGCACATCTAGAAAGAGTATTGACGACTTTCTATTCATTTAGTGTATCAACTGAATCATCTGTAATAAGTCTCCCTGAGTTACACAACGCTTATGTGACTGAGGAGAGTGGTTTAGCATCCGCACAGTACGCGTTCAGTATGGGGTAGAGCCTCGTTTCGCGGCTATACCGGCAGCGATGCGACGAGGCGTTCCATCGTGCAGGTGGCGGACAGTGCTCTGAGGCACATATCACAATGCTTCCTGCGGTTGCACACGTAGATTAACCAGTGCTTGGGCATATGGTTGATGGTGGTGCGAATGTCGCCCCACCACATTCCATAAGGGTTCAATAGGGGACAAATCTGAAGACCTGGCAGGCCAAGGAATGATGTCCACATCTTGTACAGCCGATTGAGTGATGCGATCTATATGGGAACGAACATTATCTTTCTGCATGATAGCATTGGTTATGCTGCGCAAAAATGACGTAAAATATGGCCGCGAAACCGCATTGACCTTTCGTTGTGTTGTCTCCATGCTTTCAACAACCATTAGACGTGACCAAGAGTCCTAACTGATTGTTCCTCATACCACAACACCTGGTGTCCGGGACGTATGGAGTTCACGAATCAGTGCAGGATCGTTGCATTTCCTACTGCGTCGCGAAATCATGCTGCACCCATCAAATGCATTAAGATTGAAGAAGGACTCATCGGAAAACATAATGCGTCACCATTCATTGGGCCCATTTTGACATTTCTGGCACCATCGACGGCGTGCCACACTATGCCGAGGATTCAAAGACAAGTGGTGCAGTGGACGCCGTGCGTGTAAGCCAGCGTTATTCAAACGGTTACCAATGGTTTTGGTTGAGACTGGCAAATGCAGTATGGGCCTCACAGACTACAAGATCTTTCTGGATGTTGTGCCACGTTCCGATACTGCACGTCGGTGGGTACGACGATCTTCTCTATCTGCAGTGCGTCTGACAAGACCAGTAACTACTCTACGTGACGTGTGACCCATACATATCCACGCCTCATCGTGTCACAGTGGTGATTGCACGGCCAAGGTGAATGGCTATACGACGAGCCGACCATCCAACTTTGTTCAGTCGAACAATATAACCCCGTTTAAATGGGTTTGAATGGCAATATTCTTCACGAGCACGACGCCGTGGCATACTGACGCGCCTCCTAACACACAAAGCCTTCCCATCTTGTTGTATGACGCTTTCAAGCACTGGGTACTGGCCAAAAGCGCTCCCTATATCCGCTTTGCATTGACGTTCTGCGACGTCACATTAAACATTTATATTCCGCATTTAGTACTTTATGTGGTCTTAATTTTATGGGTGTAGCGATTTGCATGTCCAACAGTGTATGTCCAAAGTGCCTTACATTAGGTCAGCCTATTTGAAAACATACATACCAGCAAATATACCTTCGACCCTTGCACTGGTTGACAAAATCATAACTTGTGAAATATAAATTCTAAAATGTTACTTTATGTCTCCACAGGGGTGAAAGCTTTTAGGTTTTCAGTGGCATTCCTAATGAACAGTGACTCGAGACAACTGTGTTTTTATGACGATAAGAAATGTACAACGATGCTTTACTCGGGACTCGGACCCGTAACACGTCGCGCTACACGGCGGCACGCAACTCACTGAGCCACAGAGGTCGGCACCACCGCGACAACTCGTTCGTGCCGCGCATAATAACAGCTAGCATCCCAAGAAGCATTTACAAGTTCCAGCATTTAAATGCAGGTAATCAACATCCATAACTTTCATTTCGTCATTATAATAATAATATTCGTCAATATAGCTTTTTTTATTTATATGATTTCTTAATGTGCTTTTTAATAGGAAGAGAATGTTCAATTCTTCGTGTTGCAACCAGAAGTCATAGTTTGTCCACCAGACGGTTCAATTTAATCGTAAAATGGTAGGCAAAATCCTTGTCGTACTCGATTTATAACATTTCAACATTTCTGTGTCTGTCCTTAAGATGCATATCTTCGAGAAACATTTTTTTTCCAGTATCTTGATAATTACATGGGTAGAATGAGCTGCTTGAGAAGATGACGAAGTGGCCGGTGTAATATATATGACACTCAGTTTTCTATTCGATACTTAGCAAATCGTCGCCATAAACTGAGAAGCAGTGGCGTGTGGTGAACTGTGGCAAGGTAAGCTGGTGCTTGCTCACTATNATGACACTCAGGTTTCTATTCGATACTTAGCAAATCGTCGCCATAAACTGAGAAGCA
Organism: Clitarchus hookeri; assembly: GCA_002778355.1. Classification (NCBI taxonomy): domain Eukaryota; kingdom Metazoa; phylum Arthropoda; class Insecta; order Phasmatodea; family Phasmatidae; genus Clitarchus; species Clitarchus hookeri. The sequence goes on from NQII01002307.1 coordinate 458,005, forward strand.
GTGGCGTGTGGTGAACTGTTGCAAGGTAAGCTGGTGCTTGCTAACTTTTGTACATTTTCGGTGCACCCAGCATGAGCCAATAGCCACTGTAGAGCCTAGGGAAACTAAATGTATTTTGACCCCTCACAACGAGAGGGCAAGGGACCCATTATACAGCACAGAGTTAACCCAAGCTTACCTTGCAACATTTCACCACACGCCACTGCTGAGAACAGAATGGACGAACTCTTTATTTTCATACAGTGGTAGATGGAGCAGTGCTTTGATAGAGTTTAAAATGATTTTTTTTCAGTACTTGCAAAAAGTTTTGATTACTTCTAAACTCGATGTNGCAGTGCTTTGATAGAGTTTAAAATGATTTTTTTTCAGTACTTGCAAAAAGTTTTGATTACTTCTAAACTCGATGTACCATACTAATGGAGCTCCTCACTCACTTGCTCTTGGGGCTGCGGTGGCTGAGCGGTTAGCCCGCTCACCTCCCACAAAGGCGAGGATCTCCCGTTTCCCCTGCCCTTGCATTCCGGCGCTGCCCCATATGCAGCTCACTTCACACACATCGGCTCTCGAGACCTCTCTGTTAACACCCGCCAAAATCTCTCACTCCACTCATTTGCTCTTTTTATGCCTTTGTGCAACAATAGCATATAAAAACATATTGTCTAAATTGTCGAAATAGTCGCATTTATGGATCGGTGGGGGGAACGAACCATACAAGCAGTTTACAGAATAAGTTGTCTGTATCTTTGAACCTCAAATACATTTGGCATCAATTCCCTCAACTTTTGTGGCAAGTAATAAATTATTTTGTATTATCTACAAAATAATTTGGTAGGGTGACCTCTTTCCAAAATTTNAACTTTTGTGGCAAGTAATAAATTATTTTGTATTATCTACAAAATAATTTGGTAGGGTGACCTCTTTCCAAAATTTTTTTCTCCGTGTTCCACAGGCAAAAATTCATCAATATGTCATACCTAGTTTTTAACAACCATATACAGCTACATATTTCTCCCTGTTTTATTAATATTAATTACAAACATAATGATATAAGAAATTAATAAATTTAGGTAAAAAGATGTTTAAATAAAAATCAAATAATGTTATGTTATCAGAAGTATGAAACTCTTGTGATACACGACATATTTAATAAACGACCAAACCTGTCATACATGAGATAATTTTTCAAATGTTTGATTCTAAAAGTGTATAGATACTGCGAANTAATAAACGACCAAACCTGTCATACATGAGATAATTTTTCAAATGTTTGATTCTAAAAGTGTATAGATACTGCGAACAGACTAAAATATGTGCCTCACAGATGCCAGAATCTCTGATGTTGCGGTAGGGTCAGNAAGTGTATAGATACTGCGAACAGACTAAAATATGTGCCTCACAGATGCCAGAATCTCTGATGTTGCGGTAGGGTCAGCTGCTTCACTTCTTCGGATACGCCTGTCCTCACGTTCTGTAGTTCGACGTATCAAGCCTGAATTATGCCTACACGGTAAAGGTTAGTCGTGTAGCCGTGCCCCAATATATTGTTGCACAAAACTCTCGGTACGACACATGTGACAGGCTATCCATCGGGCCGTCTAGACGGCTCCACGCAGTCCCATTATACGACCTCGTTCACATGCCTGCAACTGCAGTGGCCAATGTGACCTCGCTGTGTGTTCAACGTCCTCTTACCTCCTCTGGTGGGATAACTATCGCCCTTGGTATCACGTGATTCAGTGTCATATCACAGACGTCATTATAAGCACAAGTCCTTAGAAATTTCTTACTTAAAACAGGTCGCTCGACTTGAACACTGTTGCCTGTCTTTTCTCTGTCCGGCAGTTTATGTCAGAGTCAAATTTGTGACTTGAAATTCACGCTGTGGAACTGTGAACGAACTTCAGGCATATAAGTAGCTCATGATAATGTTCGTTTAGCAACTGAGAGAAAGTTGACGTCTTATGGATGCAACAGTAAATTTTTTGAAACCATTTTTTTTTTTTACTGCATGTATCCGCCACAATAAATATAACTACTTATACGCTTAATACAATGGTAAATTTGTGAACTCTCAAACGAGTAACCTACTTTATGTATATATTAACATTAAAGAAAAGCGGAATTAACGTGAGCAATATTACGTGGGTATATGTACTTTTGAATTGAATTTAAGTTATGAAATAATGTCATCCTTTGCCGGTTCGGATGATGTTAATTTGCTGTCCCATTTATTTGTATAAGATACTAGCAAACCCGGCGAACTCCGTTTCGCCACCAGATGGCTTCGTTTTATGCAACATTTTGTTTGGTGATTAAAACATGAAGAAACATTTTTTTTATATTTGAAAAGGAAAAATTTTATTTCATTTCACAACAGTAATGAATTGAACTTCTCTAAGTAAATGAAAGTGAATCCAAAGTAAATACGTTCCATTGAAGTGCTCTTTGGTAAACCACATTTTTTGTTTTTTGATTTTCTAAATTTATCCCGCAAACACTAAGCGATTGGCCTTGCGACTTGTTAATTGTCATTGCGAACGCAAGANCTCACCTCCCACAAAGGCGAGGATCTCCCGTTTCCCCTGCCCTTGCATTCCGGCGCTGCCCCATATGTAGCTCACTTCACACACATCGACTCTCGAGACCTCTCTGTTAACACCCGCCAAAATCTCTCACTCCACTCATTTGCGCTTTTTATGCCTTTGTGCAACAATAGCATATAAAAACATATTGTCTAAATTGTCGAAATAGTCGCATTTATGGATCGGTGGGTGGAACGAACCATACAAGCCGTTTACAGAATAAGTTGTCTGTATCTTTGAACCTCAAATACATTTGGCATCAATTCCCTGAACTTTTGTGGCAAGTAATAAATTATTTTGTATTATCTACAAAATAATTTGGTAGGGTGACCTCTTTCCAAAAATTTTTTCTCCGTGTTCCACAGGCAAAAATTCATCAATATGTCATACCTAGTTTTTAACAACCATATACAGCTACATCTTTCTCCCTGTTTTATTAATATTAATTACAAACATAATGATATAAGAAATTAATAAATTTAGGTAAAAAGATGTTTAAATAAAAATCAAATAATGTTATGTTATCAGAAGTATGAAACTCTTGTGATACACGACATATTTAATAAACGACCAAACCTGTCATACATGAGATAATTTTTCAAATGTTTGATTCTAAAAGTGTATAGATACTGCGAAGAGACTATAATATGTGCCTCACAGATGCCAGAATCTCTGATGTTGCGGTAGGGTCAGCTGCTTCACTTCTTCGGATACGCCTGTCCTCACGTTCTGTAGTTCGACGTATCAAGCCTGAATTATGCCTACACGGTAAAGGTTAGTCGTGTAGCCGTGCCCCAATATATTGTTGCACAAAACTCTCGGTACGACACATGTGACAGGCTATCCATCGGGCCGTCTAGACGGCTCCACGCAGTCCCATTATACGACCTCGTTCACATGCCTGCAACTGCAGTGGCCAATGTGACCTCGCTGTGTGTTCAACGTCCTCTTACCTCCTCTGGTGGGATAACTATCGCCCTTGGTATCACGTGATTCAGTGTCATATCACAGACGTCATTATAAGCACAAGTCCTTAGAAATTTCTTACTTAAAACAGGTCGCTCGACTTGAACACTGTTGCCTGTCTTTTCTCTGTCCGGCAGTTTATGTCAGAGTCAAATTTGTGACTTGAAATTCACGCTGTGGAACTGTGAACGAACTTCAGGTATACAAGTAGCTCATGATAATGTTCGTTTAGCAACTGAGAGAAAGTTGACGTCTTATGGATGCAACAGTAAATTTTTTGAAACCATTTTTTTTTTACTGCATGTATCCGCCACAATAAATATAACTACTTATACACTTAATACAATGGTAAATTGGTGAACTCTCAAACGAGTAACCTACTTTATGTATATATTAACAATAAAGAAAAGCGGAATTAACGTGAGCAATATTACGTGGGTATATGTACTTTTGAATTGAATTTAAGTTATGAAATAATGTCATCCTTTGCCGGTTCCTATGATGTTAATTTGCTGTCCCATTTATTTGTATAAGATATAATTACATTCCCGTAACTGTCTTTTATTTTGGGGGAGGGATTTCATATAAATTTACCTTATGCAAGTGATGCCAACATATTGTTACATTTCGTTTGATTAGAGCCACTAATATTTCCTTATTGTATCCAATGAACTTAGTTTCTAATATCTCTCTATTATGAATTGTTTTTTATAATTAAATTGCTATTTATCGACTGCGGCAACTATAATTACCNTATTTTGGGGGAGGGATTTCATATAAATTTACCTTATGCAAGTGATGCCAACATATTGTTACATTTCGTTTGATTGGAGCCACTAATATTTCCTTATTGTATCCAATGAACTTATTTTCTAATATCTCTCTATTATGAATTGTTTTTTATAATTAAATTGCTATTTATCGACTGCGGCAACTATAATTACCNTTTCTAATATCTCTCTATTATGAATTGTTTTTTATAATTAAATTGCTATTTATCGACTGCGGCAACTATAATTACCAGCCCTTATATACGTAAATTATGGCAATTATTTTCGCCAGCGCTATATCACACTTTTGCAGGCAAATTCTTTGTGTACATACCAAACTTTGTTAAGTTTTGAGTTCAAGTTTTACGTCCTATGATTGTAAGAAGACACCGTTAATATAGGTGGTTAGAAAATATAAAATAGAGGTTTAAACACATTCCAGTAGAGGAAGTTTGTTAATTAGTTGCTACCGCTATCAGAATTAATTATCCTTTTGACAATGCCTCACGGATTCAGCTAATTTCCGCCGAATATTTTTCTTATTTGCNGCTATCAGAATTAATTATCCTTTTGACAATGCCTCACGGATTCAGCTAATTTCCGCCGAATATTTTTCTTATTTGCTTGGGTGTTCGGGAAGCTTAGAGACCATGTACACACACATGGACTCACTTTTCTAAACGTTTAAGCGGAGTCTTTATACGCTCTCTACGCAGACATCAGCAGTAAAACAGGCACGGTGGAGAGTAACGTGGAGAGATTTGGACGGCTCTTAACAAAGAGNTCTACGCAGACATCAGCAGTAAAACAGGCACGGTGGAGAGTAACGTGGAGAGATTTGGACGGCTCTTAACAAAGAGGACTTGAAAGCCGATTAAGGGCGAGACGAGGTGAAACTGGAGCAACACCGGTATGCAAGAGGCTCGCAGTGGTGTAATGGAGCGACAACTCACCTCCCACCTAGGCGAACCAGGTTCGATTCTCGGCGGGGTCGCATCCGGAATTGTGCATGTGGGAATGATCCCGGACGATGCCGCTGGACGGCGGGTTTTCTCGGGGATCTTCCGTTTCCCCCGCCCCTCTACACTGACCTCGTTTCATCCTCATCGGTTCTCTAGACCACGATGTTAAGAGCTGCCCATATTTATTCACTCACCCCGAAATGCAAGGGCGGCGCAAACGGGAGATCCCCGAGAAACCCACCGACCAGCAGCACCATCCGGTACGACTCCCACGTGGGAAAATTCGGAAGAAACTCTGTCGGGAATGTAACCCGGTTCGCCTTGCCGGAATGAGAGTGCTCTAGCCGCTATGCCCCTGCGACCCCAACAGCCAAGGCCCACACAGTTACAGCTTCTTGCTTTGGTGTGTCGGCAAGGACTATTTCATGTGAACAAATTTTTGTTTTATTTTTATGAATGCATTTACTGAGCAGAAATTTATATTGCTCAACGCCACTCTCAGAAAATCTAAAAAAAAAAATATAAAAAAATCGAAACGGCTCTCATAATTTTTTGTATACATTGTTACAGGTGGAAATACTTGTATCTTTCGGCGTGCGCACAGCCGTGCAAACAGACATGGGCCGCAGCGACAGCTAGCCCAGAGTTCTTTGTTTCATTTTTTTCAGGAAGCGGCGGAGGGATGCTAATGCTGGTGCTCGCCGTCACACCCCTACAGGTAATACCCGTAATGGCAGGCCGGGGGTATTTGTCCCACCCCTCTGACACCATCCCCTCTGCCCGACTCGGCGCCATCAAACAACACCGCGCCCTGGCCTGATCCTCTCCTCTCCTGACGTCCTTCCAAGTCAATCATCCTTACGGTCTACATTACCTCTCGAAATTCTGCTGGATACCGCCTGGTCGTAGGCTCCGCGAGGGAAAGGGGGGGGGATGCGGATTTGGATGGTCCGGTGGAGACCGGGTGTCGTCCGGAGGGGTGGGGTGGGGGCGATTTTCTGGCGTCTCTTTGTTTACACGCGGCGCGTCGAAGCTTTAGCGCGGGCGAAGGGGGAATTAGGATGGTTGTGTAAGAGGAGTGGAGGGGTTAGGGGATGAGGTTTGGTGAAATGGCAGGCATTGCCTCCGCGGTGTATACGGCAGCTAAATCATCAACCCTCCCGGACCCCGGCTGCCTGCCGATTGTCAGCTTACTTCACTTGGAAAGGGAGCTTGCCCGGAGGGGGGCGGGGGTGCTAAGGGAGAACCCGGTTGAGCGATTTATCGCCCGCGGAAAGCGAGGGGAAAAATTGCGATACAAAATGGAAATCTAAACAGCCCTGTTAACGCGAGCGCAGTAAATACCGTGCCTACACACCCTTTCGGTAGACGTAAATGGCGCGCCGTTCAACTGTCACCGCGTGTAAATTTTTAAAACATCTCTTTGTGTAAATTTCATTACAGATTTTCAAAAATAGTGTCTCGTGTCTCAAAGGAAACTAATTAATTCAAATATATTTTACGGCGGGCTTCCTGAGTTTGGTGGGTTTTACTCCATAGAGCCCCCGTTTGACTAGAGAATTTGGAAACTGTGGTGTCTTCTAAAAGGACAAAACAAACTCTTTCCCTCCTGCATTCACACTGGTTATCGAATATTACCCTGTCATATCACAAGAGCTCACTTAAATACGAATTTGACACAGGTTTCCTTATTTTGTATCCCCTTAGTGTTTTTGACTCGCAAGGTGTAAATGGCAATGAACTAAAATAATAACATTTCATTCGTTAGAGATTCAGCTACTATCCAGTTAAGTTCAACAAAACTATATATAGAAATTAAACTGGTGGTTCTCAACACTTTGAAATGGCAATAAAAGGACTTGCCATAAGTGAAAACCATAATTACTACANAATTAAACTGGTGGTTCTCAACACTTTGAAATGGCAATAAAAGGACTTGCCATAAGTGAAAACCATAATTACTACTAAAAATTTAAATTTTATACTAAGATTTTTTTAGTGCTCCTGAATTTCTTACATATAATAAAATTGGACTCATTGCTAAACACATGTAATACATTTCCAAACCGACTGGAACCGAATAAATAATTGAGAAACATGGGGTGTTCAGGGAATTAGTCTAAACACATAATTATTTTCTTTTTGTATTAGNACCGAATAAATAATTGAGAAACATGGGGTGTTCAGGGAATTAGTCTAAACACATAATTATTTTCTTTTTGTATTAGCAGAGACCTGTAATAAAGTCGACCTTACTCAAATGTAATGCACATTAAACTTTATGACATAGAGGTATGGACTCCAATAAATTATTTTTAACGCTGAATTAAACGAAATTACAACGAATTCGCCACAAATACAACACGCAAGTGATCAGTACCTGTAGGAAACTTATAGTTTATTTTCGCATATTATGTAACCTCTATATTAAAAAAAAAACATCCAATTATGTATGAAAATTACACGACTGTTTTAATTATAGTTTATATATATTTCCGAGGAATTTACAGATTATTGGTTTTATTTATATCTGTAAATATAGTTTCCTAAACGTAATTTTGAATTTTATAAGTGAAAGGCTGAGCATATGTGCGTGAAAATGTGTATTTATTTCGTTTTGTACCTCAAATTAAACGGCACATTCGATTGAATATCAACAATATTAAGAGAAAAACAACGCTACAATGTAACACAAGTAGAACTTTATACTGAGGAAATGTTTGTAGTTTTACAAACGTTAATAAGAGTACAGAAATTTATCTTGAAAAAGTACTTGTTTTTAAAATTACAAGCGCCTTGCTTGTAAAAGACATTTAACAAATGTTTGTAGTGTTACTGACCCGTACCCACGAGCTCAGACAAAATGGCGGACACTCAACAATCTCAAATCGTATAGGTCCTATTGTAACGTGTTTGCAAGCCCCTCGTCTTCTGTTCGTCCCAACGATCCAACAGAACCCACACCGCGTTGCGGTGGAGGTATGCTCGCATGCAACTAAACTGCGTAGGCTTCCTCCACAGGGGTTATAGCTAGACACTCACTTTAATAACTTATCAAATTGCCTTCCATTCGCAACTAACACCTTAGCTTTTAACGCCTTATCTTACGACATAAGACTGCGTTCACGGAAAAGGCAAATGTGGGTCAGTTAATTACCCATAGGGTTACCGTATTTATAATATAATTTACTGCCATAGCTTATAGAAAAAGTAAAACATAAATTTATTTTACATGCTGGCTTGAAGTAGTATCCCTTACATTAAATATGCATCAACATAAGTGAACGGCTAACCCGCAGTATTTAAGATTCACCTCCATTTAAATCAATGTTTAACAAAATCATCACCAGTGGGAGGGAAGGGAAAGCTTTTCCTTGAGAGCCTAGAAGGGTCTCCAGCTCGTACACAAAAAAAATAATCGTAGGTTGCGGCACAAACTAAATTAATTATTCTTACAATTATAAACATTTAATAAATTAATTAAAACGACAACTGCACTTATGGCTTATCGACGTTCCTCTCGTCCTGCGACTCTACTCAGCCCTCAGATAGCTCCTGGCTATCCGAGGCTCGTTCGGTCCACTTCCAGCCGCCATTACACAATTCCTCGTCGATAAAGCTTTTACACACGACACAAACACAACAGCCTGTTGGACTACACTGCAACTCAACCAAAACAACGCATAATGAATGGCTCTATGTGGGGACCAAATACCCCGACCCGGAATTTATCAGCACCACTTTGCGACTATATCTTACTCTCGCAGACGCCCAAACTGAACTCCCCTGACACGATGCCAGAGAGACCCACACGCCTTGCTCGCCAGCTGAGGTCAGCAGAATTCTGTCGAGAGATCCCAGATATGGCCACTATACCCAGGAACGCTCCGAACCACCTGGCAAGCCCGCCGGCTGCCCGCGCCTAGCTAACCGCCAACAGCTCCTCCTCGANATACCCAGGAACGCTCCGAACCACCTGGCAAGCCCGCCGGCTGCCCGCAGGACTTACGGAGAGGCGTTGCTACCGTGGAAAATCAAACCACCTCGCACAAATGCAAGCCTAGCTAACCGCCAACAGCTCCTCCTCGACAACTTGTGTCGAAGATACTTACTCATCGCCAAGCGAGAAATTTAAATATAAGAAAATACATCGCGAAACAAACTACCCCTTTCCTAGACCGCGACATTGTAAATGCTTGTGCGAGAAATAGGGGTGATGCAAAGCGTAGTTGCATACAAGCAGTGTTGCCAAATGTTACATAGAAAATTCCACTAGGCTTCAAGAGAATATCCACCAGAATACACTATGTTATTTAAATATATTTAATTAAATTTCAAAAAATATAAATACCAATAAGAAAAATAAAAATAATAGTTTAACTATTTAATAGTATTTTATGACGCAGTTATATTAACATAAATATGCATCAGAAACTGAAATAGCAACGACAATGTAAGACATAAACATAATGAAGAAATGCCACGAATCCATAAACTACAACTACATGAGTATGCTAGAACTTTTTATCGCTTCACAATATACAGATTGTAATACTATATTCAACACTTCACCCTAGCATATATATTTTTTTTACTTCCAGAAAACTTTGCAGCAAACGCCATCGAATTTTTTTTTTAAATACACATTGACTACTAGATAACCAATTTTCCCACAATGTTGGAACTAAACGCAACAAATTTGGTTGAAAAATCCACTGAGTTGGCAACGCTGCATACAAGTGTAAATAACGTTAAACGTTTTAAACAACTCAAATAACCCTAATTGCATACTGAAGGCAACTATAAAAGAACGTGACGATATGAAAAATATATTGATCTATTAATTTATTTTACAGGATGTTTGTTGCCTGTAGTATTAACTCATTTAGCGCGCCGATCCATGTTGGACATTTACATGTGCAAGTCGAAATCTCCGTCAATTTTTGGAATATGTATTAATGCTTAAATGCTGTACTTTTGCTTTTTGTATATTATGCTTTTATTTTAAAAAATTGTATTTAATCTAATTGCTTTAAAGTAGTAATTTAATAATTACTACATTTTTCGTTTCCCATTCGTACTTAATTTTCTAATTGGTTTTTGAGTTATTTAATATAAAAACTATTGATTAAATAATTTTCGATATCTACACAGTACTCATAAAATGAAATTAATGCATTCTTCTTAACTAAATGAACTGGACTAATTACTTGTAGGTATTTGATGTTAATATCTGTTGTCCCAACGCACGTTCAAAAAATAATATATTCTGCTATTATAAAACTACAATTGTGCAAAGGTGCTGACAGCCTGCGAAAATTTTATGGCATTGTGAAGAGCAGCAATTATGTAATTCGTTAACCACTGTTCCTCCCCAAGGCGTGACGTTATGTTCTTCCTTACTGCCTTTACATCGGTAGTAAAAATTAACTCTAAATTCGCAATTCATGAAGGTTGCGTGGGTAAAGTTGCGGGAGTGAATTATACATGGAAAGGATTTTTACTTATTCTCTCTTATTTATTCACATTTGTATTCTAGGAAATAAATTATGTCTACTTACTAATAATACAAATTAAAATAAAATGGTATAATTTGTAATATTACTGAAATATGTATTGCAGATTTACAAGAAATACTTTGTGATTCCACAAAAATTTTTTTGTCAACAGGTGTTTCTAAGGAATTTTTCGTGTAAAACTACAAACGAAAATGATAGTGTACATGTAGCAATATTCCAAATTCAGTGAAAGTTATGGAACGCGTACATGAAGTCGTTAAGAAACAGGGAAAGTATATTTTGCTGTCCTTGTAAAGAAAACTCGGTCATTTGGGAAACGACGGTTTTGAAAGAACGTAGAAGCGACCCTCCAAAAGAGCGTGGAACATTCCAAGCTGTGCCATTTTTTGTAATAAACTGCCCATTATTTCTCTCACAAAACACCACAGCAAAGAATAACGTCATTTCGCCTGCTTCAGAATGCTTCATACAATTATTTTCTCCACCTGCGAAGCACAAACACTCTTGAGTTATGGAAAAGTGACGCAGAGCGCGAATTACCGAAACACAAAATCACAGAATTCACACTATTCGATATATTTTGATGAGGTTAGATGTATTGACAACGTTTGTGATTGCTGGTAACTATCACATACAGCAACAGTTGATACAGTTCATAACCCACAAAAATTAGTAAATATGCCTCATTATTTATATAAATTAACGCAGCTGCCTAGTGTAGGACCGGTGGAGCGAAAGGATACGGTCTTACATGTTAAATAACTTTAGGTGTGTCTTGGCCAGCTTTAACGACATTACTTTCAAGCAAAACAACACTCGGTCCATCCTTGCCCGTATCATATCGTTGCAAAGAGTTTTTTTTTTTTTTAATATTAAATACCTTGAAAAATGTGGGTAAATTAAAATTAATGGACTCAGAAAAACTTAATAACACAAACCCGTTATTATTTGCTGTTTTGCTGCCGTGCAGCATAGTTCTTCTGTTCAAAGGGCAATTTGTTTTAGTGATACTGTGAAAAGTAGCCGAGCCACACCTAAAATCATTCAACATGTAACATGTAATTATTTCGCTCAGCCATCAGAATAATATTATCTACATGACTGTAATATTAACATGTATGCATCTAATAAATACATTTTTTAAACAAAACATTTTAAACAGGGGTATTTTGAAAATGACGATCCAGTAGTATTAAGATTAATTTTTTTAAGCGTTGTAATTTTTAAGTTTTATTTTGTAATACTTTTTTAACTTCTTAAACATTATTTTAGCTCATGTAGTTATTCAGTGATTTCCAATCGTTATTGTTCGAAAAACATCCAACAACTTTTTATTCGAAAACTGTTGTTGTAGCTACTGTTGTATGTGATGGTTTGCTAATTCAAATGTAATGTCAATAAAACAAACGCTATCAGATTTTATTAAATAGTTCGAATTAAATTCACAACTTTCCGTAGACCTTCAGAATAACTGTAAGAAGTATGGCAATAAATTCTGCCCATATTAAACCTGGTGAACATGATTAGCTATACAGACAACCCTAATCAACTTCTACCCTACTGATCATTCAGGTCAAATTTTGCTACATCTCTGCTTCTCTAGTTCGATTATGTAGGCTATTGAATTTATTTTACACGTGTTTTTCAAGTACCAAAAAATAACTCTGTAGCATTTTCTCTTCTTTGAAACATAACAATTTGCACAACACAGATATCATTTAAATATGAACGTAGTTGGATAGTTATTTTACAACATTATCAGAGTTCTCATTAAGGAAAATGAATTTATGTACATATATCATGACCAACGCTACATATGAGTAAAAAATATTATAGGCTTATCTTAGACGCAGCATTTATGATTGCTTTACCGACCATGTCAACAATTTGCATTTTTTATATGTATGCAGTTGTAATCGTTACTTCATTTTATCACAAAACAACTCTATATTACCTAATTCTGATAATTTCTTGAAAATAATATGAAAACTGAACAAAACATTGATGACTGTAAAATACACACATTGATATGTAATACGATGCTACTACAAAACAAAGGAAATTTTCCAATCATGGAGTGCGATGTATTAATAGTTCGAATATTTTTTCAGCAGCATCTTGTTTTGGCGTCTCCTATGNCACTACAAAACAAAGGAAATTTTTCGAATCATGGAGTGCGATGTATTAATAGTTAGAATATTTTTTCAGCAGCATCTTGTTTTGGCGTCTCCTATGTTTACGTTTGAGGCCAGTGTAACTTTATTAACTAANTTCTTGAAAATAATATGAAAACTGAACAAAACATTGATGACTGTAAAATACACACATTGATATGTAATACGATGCTACTACAAAACAAAGGAAATTTTCCAATCATGGAGTGCGATGTATTAATAGTTCGNGAATCATGGAGTGCGATGTATTAATAGTTAGAATATTTTTTCAGCAGCATCTTGTTTTGGCGTCTCCTATGTTTACGTTTGAGGCCAGTGTAACTTTATTAACTAAAGCAGCTTCGATTGATACTTCAACAGTCTATTGATGTTCACATTTAAATGTGAGCATTTATTTGCCTAAAAAGAGTATCAACCATATTGACACATGGTCTAAACCAAAATATACAACTGTAAAGAAAATGTGTACTATGTCTTAGTGTGAAATGGATCACCTTCTTTTTCTTGCAGCATTTCAACTTGAATTTCTTCAATTTGTTGTTTTACGAGATAGGGGAGGGGTGATGGGTTAGTATTACTAACAATACTATATCCGTATTTCAAATTAATGTATTCACGTCGTTGTACAAAATAAATTACATATGTGCAGTATATCGACTGATTTTCTTGCACTCCGCTCATGTTCACATACACATATGTACTTGATAAAAATGTATTATAATTAGTCTATGTAGACGTATATGAACGTACTTTCGTATTGTTGCAAAGAAATTCTCGCACTTCGCCTAAACTTTAAACAAGTATTATTATTTTTATTTAGTNCTCGCACTTCGCCTAAACTTTAAACAAGTATTATTATTTTTAAGTAAGTCAATATAAATCCAGTTATTTTACAGCTCTTTATATGCGAACCCATGAAATACATTAACATGTAGTAATTTAAGCAGTCGAATACACTATGAATCAGTGTACATCACTGGTATCTTAAGACTGCAGAACGGGCTTACTGAAAGGGGCCGCAATGGCACAGTGTTTTGAATGCTCGCCTCCCACCAAGGCGAACCGGGTTCGATCCCCGGCCGGGCCACTCCCGGATCTTCGCAAGTGGGAATCGTGCCAGACGATGCTAATAGCTGAGTTTTCTCGGAGATCTCCCATTTCCTCCACCCTTGCATTCTGGTGCTGCTCCATTCTCACCTCATTTCACCCTCATCGGCTCTCAAGACCTCGTTGTTAAGAGCCGCCCAAATCTCTCAACTCAAATCAACTGGTTTACAGAAGCAACCGACTGGCTTCATCACCTTCTCGAGTGGTTGAGTTTTAACTTATTTGGTTTTGTTTTGATTAAGATCCTGAACGTGTGTTTTCAGTGTGATTTCCTCTTAGGTCGGGGTGCGTTCGTGTTTGCTCATGAAAACCAGTGACAAGTTTGACTTATGCAAGGATACCAAATACCCTCCTATCGTTACGATTGCCTCTTAATACGAGTCACTATAAAGCAAATATTTATAATGCCATTGACTGCAATGAGGCGATGTTACAGTTTTGTTAAATAATATCCACCATGTTTGCAGAATAGAAAAATTAGCTATTTTACAGCTATTTTTAATGTTAAAAATATTTACAGTACTTACGAGGGTTATTCAGAAAGTAAGGTCCTATTTCTTATAAAACATAAACCATCACAAATGTTTTCAAAAAACTTTTTTCTTTAATTCCTTAAATGTGTCTCTATTTTTATACATAGTTTCCATATTTGTTTAAACATTTGTCATAACATTCTACAAGCTTTTGTATGCNTGTACTATGTCTTAGTGTGAAATGGATCACCTTCTTTTTCTTGCAGCATTTCAACTTGAATTTCTTCAATTTGTTTTTTTACGTGATAGGGGAGGGGTGATGGGTTAGTATTACTAACAATACTATATCCGTATTTCAAATGAATGTATTCACGTCGTTGTACAAAATATATTACATATGTGCAGTATATCGACTGATTTTCTTGCACTCCGCTCATGTTCACATACACATATGTACTTGATAAAAATGTATTATAATTAGTCTATGTAGACGTGTAAGAACGTACTTTCGTATTGTTGCAAAGAAATTCTCGCACTTCGCCTAAACTTTAAACAAGTATTATTATTTTTAAGTAAGTCAATATAAATCCAGTTATTTTACAGGAGAAATATACGCTTGGGTACTTTATGTAATTGTACATCATATTTAAGCAGTCGAATACACTATGAATCAGTGTAAATCACTGGTATCTTAAGACTGCAGAACGGGTTTACTGAAAGGGGCCGCAATGGCACAGTGTTTTGAATGCTCGCCTCCCACCAAGGCGAACCGGGTTCGATCCCCGGNTTACTGAAAGGGGCCGCAATGGCACAGTGTTTTGAATGCTCGCCTCCCACCAAGGCGAACCGGGTTCGATCCCCGGCCGGGCCACTCCCGGATCTTCGCAAGTGGGAATCGTGCCAGACGATGCTAATAGCTGAGTTTTCTCGGAGATCTCCCATTTCCTCCACCCTTGCATTCTGGTGCTGCTCCATTCTCACCTCATTTCACCCTCATCGGCTCTCAAGACCTCGTTGTTAAGAGCCGCCCAAATCTCTNCCATTCTCACCTCATTTCACCCTCATCGGCTCTCAAGACCTCGTTGTTAAGAGCCGCCCAAATCTCTCAACTCAAATCAACTGGTTTACAGAAGCAACCGACTGGCTTCATCACCTTCTCGAGTGGTTGAGTTTTAACTTATTTGGNCTCAAATCAACTGGTTTACAGAAGCAACCGACTGGCTTCATCACCTTCTCGAGTGGTTGAGTTTTAACTTATTTGATTTTCTTTTCGTTGATTAAGACCCTGAACGTGTGTTTTCAGTGTGATTTCCTCTTAGGTCGGGGTGCGTTCGTGTTTGCTCATGAAAACCAGTGACAAGTTTGACTTATGCAAGGATACCAAATACCCCCCTATCGTTACGATTGCCTCTTAATACGAGTCACTATAAAGCAAATATTTATAATGCCATTGACTGCAATGAGGCGATGTTACAGTTTTGTTAAATAATATCCACCATGTTTGCAGAATAGAAAAATTAGCTTTTTTACAGCTATTTTTAATGTTAAAAATATTTACAGTACTTACGAGGGTTATTCAGAAAGTAAGGTCCTATTTCTTATAAAACATAAACCATCACAAATGTTTTCAAAAAACTTTTTTCTTTAATTCCTTACATGTGTCTCTATTTTTATACATAGTTTCCATATTTGTTTAAACATTTGTCATAACATTCTACAAGCTTTTGTATGCGTAAGTCATAGACGTCTGCTGCCTGTGAGGATAACCAGTCCGTAACTGTCCACATTCGGAAATTCCAATACTAAAGTTGAAATTGTGAATCACCTGTCTTCACGAATCTTTTCGTCCACGGCTTTGACCAAATCTTCTGTGATCACTGATGGTCGCCTGATCGCGGTTCATCATGGACATTTTCCCGTCCATCCTTGAAAGCTCTCACCCAATTACGCACTTTGCTGTCACTTATCGCATTGGGGCCATACACTTGACTTATCTGTCGATGAACTTCCACCGCTGAAACGTTCCTTGCTGTCAAAAACTAAATCACTGATCGTATTTCACAGTAGGTGGGCTAATCAATTGTTTGAAACATTTTTAACTGACACTGTAAATAGCACACTGCAACAATACCAATTCAAATTGCATCGTTTGACGAGCAAGGCATGCCGGGAGTCGGTGCGCATGCGCGTTACAATGTTCGCGCGACATTCGATTAGTTGCGGTGATTCGGACCTTACTTTCCGAATAACCCTCGTATTTGCAAAAAAAATTTAAGAAATGAATCAGGCATCTTAGATTTATTTGGAAATTATATGTTCGTCAAGCAACACTAATGCGTAACAACTAAGCAGTAAAAGAGCAGGAATGTATGCATGTTAATCTCACTGCAAAAAAATATACAGACAAGCAGATTAGACTTCAAGCTCTTGTTATATTCATAAAGCATGAATTATTCGTTCGCTATCGCAACTGTTATTTTTCACTTTACTTGGTGTCACAGATGCGTAGATAAAAATCGGATTGTGTGCGCATACGAGCTGCATTGTAGCCATCGCCGTGTTCCAACATTCTACTACTTTCTGCNCACCAGGTACTCCGGCGAAATATGCATCGGCAAAGAGTACGTCACAATGCAGAGGGGAAACAGCAGCTTATTCCGTGAACTTAAGTGAAGATTGTAGTGGTGAAACTAAACTTAACGCTTAAGGTAATGTTGACCATAACGCTACTTGCCGTGTGCACCAGGTACTCCGGCGAAATATGCATCGGCAAAGAGTACGTCACAATGCAGAGGGGAAACAGCAGCTTATTCCGCGAACTTAAGTGAAGATTGTAGTGGTGAAACTAAACTTAACGCTTAAGGTAATGTTGACCATAACGCTACTTGCCGTGTGCACCAGGTACTCCGGCGAAATATGCATCGGCAAAGAGTACGTCACAATGCAGAGGGGAAACAGCAGCTTATTCCGTGAACTTAAGTGAAGATTGTAGTGGTGAAACTAAACTTAACGCTTAAGGTAATATTGACCATAACGCTACTTGCCGTGTGGTGGTCCATGAGGCCGCTTTATACGTAGCCGTTTCTCATGCAGTGTTACCAGAGGGGAAACAGCAGCTTATTCCGCGAACTTAAGTGAAGATTGTAGTGGTGAAACTAAACTTAACGCTTAAGGTAATGTTGACCATAACGCTACTTGCCGTGTGCACCAGGTACTCCGGCGAAATATGCATCGGCAAAGAGTACGTCACAATGCAGAGGGGAAACAGCGGCTTATTCCGTGAACTTAAGTGAAGATTGTAGTGGTGAAACTAAACTTAACGCTAAAGGTAATGTTGACCATAACGCTACTTGCCGTGTGCACCAGGTACTCCGGCGAAATATGCATCGGCAAAGAGTACTTCACAATGCAGAGGGGAAACAGCCACTTATTCCGCGAACTTAAGCCACACACGCCAACAAAATGGCCTCACCAGCGGCATGCCGGGACGTCTTCCGCCAATCAGCGCCTTTCGCAGCACGCAGTTGCCAATCAGACGCAAGGCCGGTTCCCAGAGGCTCGCGCAGCCTATCAGAGAATGGGTATAGTCCATTCACTGTTTCCTCTAACTTTTCTGAAGCCCTGCTCAATTCCTACTTCCAGGATATTCCTCCGTCTCATGGAAACAAAACTTAACCAAGTCTAGAAAATCACACCAAAGTGACAACGCACGGCATTCGTGCGCACTCAGTGTAATAATATTTTGCATGAGAACTATTTCTTGCAAGGAATTACCTACACAACTATTTTCTCCCTGTTTTGTTCATATTAATTACAAATGGAATGTGATTATTTATAGAAAAATATAAAACGAATTTAAGTTTAATAAAAAATGAAGTATTGAATGTTAACACAAGAATAACAAGCTTGTGATACATGACATAATTAGGAAACAACCAATCACGTAACACAGTGGGTGATTTTTTAAAGACTTGGTTCAGAAAGTCTGACGAAACCATCAATAAACTATACGCCCACATCTAAGGCACCGCCACGTGCCTCTGTGCACTTATCTAGTCTGTGTCATGGGTGTGCTGCAGTTGTGAATCAGACACTTCCGTTCTGCCGTGAACAATAAGCCGGTCCAATTTTTTTCTTTGGCACGCCATCCGTCAGCAAGCCTGTGCTCGTGTCTGTGGATGGATGGCGGATGAGGTTCGTGGGCAGCTCGTCGGGGGGAGGGGAGTGGGCAGACTGGCACCGCGTTCCATATAATTGCCTGGGAACAACGGACAAGCGGTTACAATGGTCGCGGCCTGCGTGAATAAATTATCGCCGGCATGCCCGCGTCTGGCTGTCACGTCTTCCTGAGCCCGCCGTCGGCGGCCAGCCACGCAAAGCTGCTGGTAAACTGCTGTAGTGTTTCTCGTACAAGACGACCGAAATTATCGTGAATGGGACAGAAATATTTTTACAAATTAATAATACATAGTATATCTGTGTCAATGCGTATATTTATACTGTTAAATCTGACAGAAGTGGAGTGGAGAAATTTGGGCGGCTCTTAACATCGTGGTCTTGAGAGCCGATGAGGGTGAAATTAGGTATGAAGCAGCACCGGAATGCAAGGGCGGGCGAAACGGGAGATCACCGAGAAAACCCGCACATTGCAGAGTGGTTGGCACTAGGTAAAAGGAAAAAACCAAGGGAAAAAAACAGAATGTTTATTTAACTGTGAATTAACTGTAAATACATATATGCTAAATAACCTGTTGGAAATATTGTATAAGAATCGCTAAATACCTATCTTTGGACCTGAAGTTCGAATACCTGGTAAGTCATTGATATGCGTGCCGTTTTGAGATACAAATTAAGGTAATTTTTGTATGTACGCCGTCTCCCGTTTCTACCTTCATGCCAAAACAGCGTGTGTATATATATATATATATATATATATATGAAGAATTACTAACATTGCCGTTAATCAAAATTTTAATACCAATAATAATTATATGCCGCAACTTACAAATCGCATACACAAATTAAACACATGCTTTCAAACCGCTAATGGTATCATAAAAAGTTTATAATAAATCAAACAAAATAACAGACAGTGACACAATCCGACAATAATACAAGAAAGAGGACAAATAACGTAGAACATTTTCTAATTGTCAACGTGAAGGAAATGGATAAATTACAATCACAAACTAATATAAGCTGGAGAAACTTATACCTCACGTACAGATGCAATATTAGTATAACATTTCAATTTAAAAATACATTCAAAACCATTTTATTTACAGGAAATCAGTTTTAAAAATCATCGTGAAGCTTTGTACGTTGTTAGAAAAAGCAATTAATCTAACGGCTCTTATACTAACATCTGGGCGAGAACTGGTGAAATGTTACAGGGATGATATTACTTGCTTGCGAAATTCTTGCTACAAATTTGTATCATCATCTTTTTTCTCTTTCTGAAAATTATATGGTTCGATGTCTGTGACTGACGAGATAATGGAACTAATTGATATGTAATTTCAATTATAATGGATTACTTTCAAGTAAATTTAATTAAGAAATCAATAGACACAACAATGTTTTTGAACTCCATTTAAACCATTGTGGTACATTAAAATTTTTTCATATTCTGTGATTTATATTCATGTATATAAGCAACGAGACAAAAAATTCGTTTAACGCAACAAAATATTTGTGTGTAACCAAACATATTATGTGAATACTATAAAGAAAGTATCTTACTAACTAATACAAATTTTTAAAAGCTAGGAAAATTTGTATAGGCCTTATATCAAAATATACACATGATTTGACAAAACCCTTTGTTGAGTCAACGAAACGTTTACTGAAACCAAATATTCTTCTGAATCGACTGTTACTTCTTGTATTTGTTTCGTCATTCACTAACAAGTATTTTATTTATATATTGTAGTGTCAAGCATANTAACTAATACAAATTTTTAAAAGCTAGGAAAATTTGTATAGGCCTTATATCAAAATATACACATGATTTGACAAAAACCCTTTGTTGAGTCAACGAAACGTTTACTGAAACCAAATATTCTTCTGAATCGACTGTTACTTCTTGTATTTGTTTCGTCATTCACTAACAAGTATTTTATTTATATATTGTAGTGTCAAGCAGAGTTTTAACGTTATTCGTTGGTTGGTGATTTGCTATGCTAGTACTTTTCTTTTGTAAATAGCAAAAAAAAAAAAAAATGGAATATTCATGGAAATAACTGAATAATTAAAATTTCCTTGTACTTTAACTACTCAATGCATTTTTGTATTCATATTTGTTAACTTGTGCTCAAAGGTGTCAATAAATAAATCAACTGAAGTTTAATTACACAGATTTAAAATGAAGAGCAAGCAGAAAATATATTCAGAATATTAGAATGCCTTGAGAAAGGATTATGAGCTGTGTGGCTTTTCGGCTGACCAGTTGGAAGCCTTAGACACAATTGGTGGCTTCTATTTTCACTTTAAACCTAATGTTCTCACAGTTTTATAATGTTTTATCCCGAATATTTGTTTGATTTTACATTTTTCTGCATTGCTTATATCCAAACAGTTACTATTTTATTTTGGTTTGTCCAAGTGTGTCAAATTTTTTTCTCATTCGTTACGATATACTGGCGAAAATGGCTTGAAAATGAATGCCTTTAGTATATTAGTTATATACTTAATTCATTTTACCGTTATTGAATTAAGGTAACTTTCTTAATATTAGATTACTGCTTATATTATAAAATTTGTAGGTATACTTAAAACTGAAAAAACCAAGTCGTTTACTTTATATCGAAACAAAATAAGCGTCTGTTTGCTGCTTGCTGCAGGAAATTTATTAATTCATGTTCTGTGGTTTTATACAGTAAATTTTTGTAACACCTCTTAAAATTATTTTACTCTCGGGAAAATTAAAAATTGTAAATAATTTTCTTCGCTCCACTTACAAATTGGATATCGTGCGCTGTAGGACTGCAAACTAAAAAACCATTTCAACAGGCAGTTACTTTGTCCATCTAATGGCTTATGACCAGTCGAACAACACGTTAAACAAAATACGAGTCGGAAATAAATCCCTGAATGTATTCTGAATCTGGTTTATAGAATACGTCTCCGAAAACTTCTTCCAAGACAGCTTGCATGTTTTAAACATAATGTAGGAAGCCTTCGAAAGCTGATAAACGTGATTTTCAGGCTGTCACTCGCAAAAACAGATATGATATAAACTTGATTAAAACTCACAAAAGTAATTGCGTTGAAGCTCGCTTGAGTAGCTCAGTTCTGAGGTGGCAGCCTTACAGGCAGAGCCACTGACTTACAACGATTGTCATCAACTGGTTGTCCACATTCTTGTCGGCACTGTGACGGCAGACTTTGCGAGTACCGTCTCGGTCACTCGACTCCTCGACGCGGCTACGAGCCCGTGTGTGTGTTCATCCGCCTTCGTCTCACGACACCGAGTGACGGTCAAGTGCAGCTCCCGAGAATTACGACACGACCTTGTCCATCAGCATTCCCTTTCTCCTGTGCCTCACGAAATCTTAAGGGTACTGGTAACCAAAATATTCATAATTAAACACGATGAGCCTAAAATAAGTATAATATATTCGTGGTATCTTCCCACTTTTTGAATCAAACTTTTAAAAAATCACCCCATGCATGACTTGCTTGGTTGCTTGCTAATTATGTCATATATCATACGCGTTTTATATCTCTATTTGCATACAAGTAGCTCATTTTTTGTTAAATTAATATTTTAATTTTTTTTCTGTCAATTATAATATCTCATTCATAATTTATACAAAAAAACCAGCGTGGAAAATAGTTGTGTTGGTACTGCCTAGTAAGAAATAATTTTCGTTCAAAATGTTATTAACCTGAGTGGGCACGAATACCGTGCGTTGTAATTTTGGTGTAATTTTCTAGACTTAAGCTTTGTTCCCATGAAGTGGAGGAATATCCTCAAAGTATTACTTTATTAGGGCTTCATAAAAGTTGTCAGTAACGGTGAATGGACTATAGATAGTTTGATGACTTTACAAACTTGAAATTACCTATTTATTTTAGGCTCATCCTTAATAATCTTACATAATACCGTTCAACTTGTATATTAACTCACAAGTACTGTACAATTTTAGATCGTATGGCTTTAACATTACAGCATACCAAAATCATCATTGTAGTGTTTTTGGGGCGAACAAAGCAAATAGAAAACGTTAAAAGAAAGTTTAACAAGCCTGATAGAAAGGTCACGTCTTTAATTCGTTTCAAGGTATGCCTTAGCAAAATTGTTTTTACAAGAATGCATCAAATTATCTTCCTTTATGCAATTTTTAAAAAGGTTTTTAAATATTTTGTAGCATGATTTTAAACATTTCTTGAAGTAACTAATTGTATTAGGTTTTAATGTGAATGATCTTGTTTCGGTGTTAGCTAGTTGTCATTATTTGTACGTTCCAAAAAAAATAATAATTTGTGATTTGGACACGTCATTGTACGAAAAAATACTATCAGAAATGTCCTGTGTAAAAAAATAGTACTTGTAGGTATTGCCTACAAGTTGAAAAGTATTCTGTATAAATGTAAAATATGAATTTTTTTGTAACTAGCCCCCTTTACAGCTCCAGGTAGACTGGCTAAGTACGAAAGTATAGTCTCTTCGAAGTATCTTCAAACTTCATGAATCAAACTTTTTAAAAATCACCTCGCGTATAACATGTTTGTTTGTTTCCTAAATATGTCACTTCTGTTAACACAAAAGTACTTTATTTTTTGTTCAAATGATTTCTTATTTATATTTCATCTATAACTTAATATATGTAATTTATGATTAATATAAATAAGACAGGGAGAAAATAGGTGTGTTGGTAATGCCTGGTAAGAAATAGTTAATATGCAATATAATATTATACTGAGTCGGTATGAAACCGGCGTGCTGTTCCTTTCGTGTAATATAATGTAACTGGTTAAGTTTTGTTTGCGTTTGATAGAGGAATATCCTGGAAGTAGAAAATTGGTAGAACTTAAGAAAAGTTGGAAGGAACCGTGAACAGACTATAGCAGCAGAACACATACTGTGTGGGAAAAAAGGAGCTGAGCCAGCTGTAATTAAGATAAGGTTCGTCTAAGGTTTATGTGCGTTACCTCGTTTCGGCTTTCTGCGTAAGATAATGAACGTTTTCTCGTACGCCACGTGCCATACTACACGAGATGCTCGCGCACGTACGATAGTTGTCGCGCACCGGGCGAGCGCTGCGCGCACGGGAAACGATTAGCCCCGCCAGTGAGCTTGGACGAGCCCGACACGCAACTTGGGCCTCGCGTGGGCGGGGCGGTTACACTCAAATTGCCGAGGGGGCATGTTCGTGGAGGGTCGGGGAGGAGCGGAGGGCGCGTCAGGTGTGGGCGCACCAGGAAAACGGCAATTCTCACTTTTCCATGGCCTGCCGACCGTGAAGACACACTACAGCTAGGGCGCAATCCCCCTCTACGTTGTACCCCCTCCTCAACACCCTCCTCTGTGAGACTGACGTCTGTGCAGGAACACACGTCTTTCCGATGACAATAGCGACGGGCTGGTGGGAGGGGGTATAATTATCGCCAAACAATTAAACTGCCCGCTTGTGAAATAGAGGCCGGCGGTTCCGGCCAAGGCGTGGTTGCGAAACTGCCTTCGGGGGCATTCACGTCGAACAAGCACCTCATTGTTTGCCATCCTTAAAACCTCGTATGGTTACTGCTGGGGCCACGGTGGTGTAGTGGTTAGACTACTCACCTCCGGCCTTGGCAAACCGGGTTTGGTTCTCGCTTCACGCTCATCGGCCCTCAAGACCTCTCTGTTAAGAGCCGCCCAAATCTCTTCACTTACTCACGGTTACTGCTGTCCGCTTTCGCGACACCAGCATTCTTCTGCCAGTGGCCTCCTACTTCGAACACGTGAAACCAATAACGGACAGCCTGCGAATTTCTACGAGAAAACCCGATGATATTCTCACAGCTCCTTTGTTCAGTTACTAAATTTCAGTATTTTAAAAATTACGCTACCAACATGATGAAGACGGAGACTAAAGTCTCTTTTTATCTAGGGAAAGCTTTTTCAGATCCATGGCGAAAACGGCAGTGACGAAAGATGAAAAGAAGTTATGAAATGGTAAAACAAAAAAAAATTCCTGTAATTAGAAAATATTAATATATTACGCTCTCCACTGAAAATTATTCTAAATATTATAAATAAATATAACGTCTATTTCCAGTAGTTATATGCCTCGTGCATAACAGATTGATACTACATAAAATTATCAGTCATAAGGTACATTGGAGTAGACAATGCATGTTGTCTGCGCACTAATCAGTTTTCATGTCAAAACATGGAATTTTTTATGTGCCACTATAACTCAAAACCTTGTGGCTTCCATCGGTGCTAGCACACTGATTTCATAAATACTTCCTCTCGCCAAGTTTTAATGCAAATATGATACAGTGAAGTTATGTTAAACAACTTTTAATGTATAAGACGAGACTCTTTTGAAAAACGAAGTTCTTAACAGCGTTTAAACAAACCATTTGGAATTTTTGTTGGCAACGTGTGTGGCTGTGTTTGGGACATTCGCAGAAGACAAAAATTCGACTACTTTATTTTGAAATATATCGTTTGTTATTGGCCCCAGCGTATTTGGTTACACTGCCGCGTGCGACTCACTTTACGCAATTCCGTATTTGCCGTCAGGCGACACTAATCCCTACGTAGCCTGGTAACACATTAGTATAATTACTTGCTTCTATCAAGTGATTCCAGTTAAATTCCTTCAACTTTTGAAGCACTGCTGCGTAAATAACTTTAAATAACTCCGTATGCGTCTCTATATGCGACCATTTTATAGAAATTCTGTGAACACGTGGGCATGCGCCAGGTTTCTATTTTTCCGAACTGAATATGTAATAAAACCTGTAAGGTAAAGACATATGATTAATCGGAGAACAAGTATTTCATTTCTCTGCACGGGACTTTAGTTATTATTTGGTTTTTTAGTCATTTACGTAGACCAAACACTATCTCAGGTCTCTAGAATGACACGCTACGTTATTGAAATCTTTAAAATTAACACTTTTTTCATGGTGTAACCTAACATAATGCAAACGTAAGGGTAAATTTGAAGATACCGTGATTATAATAGTGGGATCCAAACCGTTGGCGCATACCCGGTACTAATTACTCTGGAATGCGGCGCATATCACGGAACACGAGAGTGACACCTTTACAAGAATAGAAACTTAGCAATAGCTCGAAATTTAAGCTCAAAAGCCTATAGCCTACTATATGGCACAAGAAACTCGTGTGTGGGTAATGATGCCCGCTCAAATGCAAAAATCAAGGGCATTAGTGGAATACATTACGAATGCAGACTGTGTTGTCCATATTGGCACTTAAATTGCACCACAGTAAGTTACTGCGATATCTCTACAAGTCATGTCAATAGGCCGTAGTACGATTGCATTTCCCTTTTCTCTACGATCGTTTCCTGCTATGCGTAATCAATGACGAGGTCGTTCTGAGTTAGGCCATAGCAGCACATATAATAACACTTTATAACAAAACCTCTGTACTGTGAGAAAATAGCTAAACGGTATATTTTAACTCCGCATTCGAAAATTTTTGTTAATATCACCAGTGAAAAAAACAATTTAAAAGAAAGTTGTAATTCACATGACATCCAAATATATTTCTATTGCAAGCCAAAGTTGTTTTATAAACTTCTCCCTAGTTAAGGGTAAATTTGCGTGGTCAACGGTTACACTAGAAAGATAAATTATTTTCTATACAGAAGTCTCAAAATTTGTGTAAAGTTGTGACAAATATTTTTAGTGGTCATAAAAAATTAATAATATATTTTTTATTACAATAACTATTAAAGCGCTAGGTTAGAAGTAATTTCTAGTCAGAGAAGCCAAATTAACTATAAAATATCACTTTTAACAATGTGTTACCCCAGTTTATTATAACTGCATAAACGAACTAAACCAAGATTTTCTTCACCTAAAAATTTTGACAAGTTCCTCTCAAACGTAGAATAATGGCATTTCCAACCATTAATTCAATACAACACATAATGTTTTACCGACAAATGATATATTTTACTAAACAATATATTAATTTTTTTCATGACAAAGTCAGTTATCTTAGTCATCACATTTTGTTCATAAAAACAGTATATATGCAAACATAACCGATTAATTTCCTTGGCATATTGATTTAAACGAGTACTTGTTGACTCTGACAACTCTTGCTCTCAGAAATATTTCAAACTTCTAGGGTATATTTATGACTCGGTACCTTGACTGTTTAAACCATTACAGACATGCGCCTTTGCAAACACTTTTTTGCAGTCTCTGAAAACATACTATAAAATTAAACTACTTACATGTTTTAAATAACTTACATTAAAAAATTTAACTAAAATGATTGGAAATGAACGAGCATGAGTTAACTGTTGTCAACAAACGTGTAGAAAACATATAATGCCAAGAAAGAATTAAGTCTGAAAACAAAAGACAGAAGACATAACGGCACAACAAAACGAAAATGTAATATACATAATTCAGAGCAGGAATGTAGTCAGATGACACCATAAAAACGACACAACACAACCAGAATTGGTGGAATCATAAACAAATAACAACCTCTAGAGAAAAAAACGGTATATATATATGGGCTGCCTCCTTCTAGCTCAGCCAATGGCAGTGAAGCAGTATCCTGACTGATCGCACAGTTTATAATGGGCATATAGGCTAAGCTTTTCTTATGAAGGTTGTTCGCCATTATTTCGTAAAATAATTTTTTATTTACAAATTATTATAGTCAAAATTTATTTTATTTATTTTTAAAACAGATTGTTGTTTAATTAAAGTATGTCCATGTGTTCCTTAATTCTATACGTTGCTGGCCTATTAAATTTCTGTTGTTGACAATAAGTGCAAATTATTTTATTCCCCCGTTGATCTAGTTAGCTTCTAGAGTTATTATTAGTGTGTCATTTTCCTTCAGTATTCTATGACTTTTATTCCAAGCATGTTAGGCAAGCCTAGATTTTTCTGTTTGACATTTCTTGATATTATTTTTGTACATTTTGATACGTTTGGAGAGAGGTGTGCCAGGTTCACCATTGTATCAACTTCCACATTCACAAGAAATCTCATACACACAGTTTTGAGTTTATAATTTTCCCGGGTATAGTTTTACTTTGGTCATAATACTTTTTATTGTCGAATGGGAGCGGAACGCTGTTTGCAATCCGTACTTGTTACGCAATAGTCATATTTTTTTCTGAAAGATTCCGCACAAATGGGATAACCAATGTTCCTATTCGTTTTTCGGTAGACTCCTGTGAAGTGATGTGGGATTTATTGTTTTTTAGTGCTGATTTATTATGCAAATAGGGTAAGCATTTGACGATAGTTATTTTTTTAAGCGGCAGTTGTTGAGACTCCATGTGTTGGTAGGTATTCGAACGGTACTGACCCCAACAAGGGTGAGTTATAATTTTGCTCCGTACTGAACTGGCACCTGGTAACCAGTGATACTGAGAAACGGGAACCAGCTTCAGAAGAGATGAGGGACATCGCTTTAATCGGAGGCATCTCGGTCTCTCGGCTGAAGACCGAAGCGTGGAAGGGGATTCCGGATAAGAAGGCTGCGCCTAAAGGTCAGGGGGGAAACTTTGCTTAAATTTTGGCCACCATCGGACCACAGATTTTAAGGTCAGTAAGCTGCCTCATTCTGACAGCCTTGCCGATGTTCGAAGTAGACTGTAATAAAGTGTAACAGAGCTCCAGGCGTCCGGAACTGCCCCACGCGATGATCTCGAGGCTTGGCAAAACCGTTTCTGCGCTGTTAATAAGTAGGGCCACCTGTTTTCGGCGAAAAGATTCCACGGCTAGTTGCACTCCAAAGCATGTCAGTTCAGAACCAGCATCGTGGTTGTATGATTCTAACTCGCACGCGTCTTAGGTGCCTTCTCGCGAATCACAGACGTGCGGTATCGGAGTAATAAGATTCTTATTGGTCAGTTAGGCGATAAGATGTCTTCTCACAGAGAAAACCCACCAATGATCAAAATAACATTGCTGCCATTCCCGCAGGGGATTTAAATCTAGCATGTACGGATCTTATTTTCGCGAAAAATAGGTGGTCCTACTAATTAGTTGTCTATGACAATAATCAGCTTAATCCATTCAGATCTGGTGTACAAAACGGTGCATACAACGAAAATTAAGGTCGCATTTGGCCGGTATTGTAGGCATACTGCGTGTCTCAGTATCCAATGATATATCTCGTGGGTAAATAATTCGTAAACGTCATACTGCGCTACTTTATCACTATCGCCGAACACAAAGCCAACAACTCATTGGTTATTATAACGAAACAAGTTATTTGCCTGCTTAAGTATAGCACTAACCAAAATATTTCTTGTTTGCAACACCAGAAACAAAAAATTAATGTGAGTCCGAAAGGGTTCATTATTGTTTTCGCCGTCGTGAGCTAAGAGTTCCTTCTTTTGATGATGACTGTCATAAAACAAACAAGGCAGCTGTCCTTAACTAATAATTAATTGCATATGATTTACTTTTTGTTTAGTTTGTTCCCTTGGCATTTTGGACTGAAAGTGCAAACTTCACAGCACAAATTAAACATGTGAGTATTTAAAAGTACGAAAGAACAAAGTTAGCCCGTCTCATTGTGTTATACATTCCTTAAAAATTCTACGCCATACATATTTTCGTGCATGACTACGGTATATAATAACTTTTTATGCATCGTCCTTTGCTTAGCTAATATGTTCAAATCGTTACACCATTTTTTATTATTTGTGTGCCGTATTTGCACTAAACAAGAACAAAATAAATATTTAAAATAAGAAAATTTTTGTTAAAAAGATATGTAAGAACGAAGAAATAATTAAGGAATCCTTTGACATTTATGTTGCAGTTGAATGAAATTGTTAAGGATCGCTGAAAAGAAGGCAAAACATGTTTGGAAAATTATGACATTTGTATTGAATTGCTTTTAAAACAGAGAGTGATAATAATAAATAAATTTGATATCGCATTCTACACACTGGTGAGATATGTGGAAGTGGCGTAAAAATTAAAAGTGAAAATAGTAATCCTTACAATTATATCCTGCAAGCGGTTCTGGTACAGTACCGTCTAACATATGTATACGTATTCTCTTATAATTACATTTTCTACAAACATCAATCTGCTAAAAATGTCAACCTGTGATAAGATATTTCTTGCAACAGTATTAAAGTTAGGCCTACATCTTCTAAGTAATTAGTTTCATTTCATGAATTTTTATTTTCATTTTATATCGCGGTCACTATCACACCATTTAACCACCTTTTCACCAAAAATAAGCTGTTCATTTCACAAGAATTTCATTTTACATGCTAATATAAAAATATAAAATTTTTATTATCTTAATAATTTAAGAAATTCTGTTCTATCACTAGATACATGCAAATCTCGCGTTATTATTTGTATAAATGTTATGATTTAGACGCATGTACGGTTACACGGCTCTTGTCATAGGACAACGCGTTGGGAAACTCCACGCGAGTGAATGAATACGACATATCTGTGTGCCGAAACAACGTGCAGTTAAGTAACCTGAGAAATGTCTTCACTCCATGTCAGCAGCCAATATAAATGCATTTTTAAAGTATTATATCCTTGGTTTTTAAAGAGTTAATGTCTCCCTAAATCTTCCAAGGAACAATCATTGAATAAACTCAAATGGACAAACATAGCAATCTTAGTATTGGTAAAAAAAAACTGGTGTAATTAAATTTGACTCGAAATGTTTAAAATTGTGACATCTATGAGGTAAACAATTTCAATGAAAATAACATCAGTTATATTCACATATTTTTCATAACTACGCGATTAATTTTGGTTCATATATATATNTTTTATTTTTTTTTTTTTTTTTTACTTTCCGCTTACTAGTATATGTCTGCCTTAGATGTAATCCAGATCTTTTAAATATAGGAAAGTAAATAAAATGCAATTAAGGTTATTTTAAATGCACAAAGTGACAGTGCAGTTGGCCGACTGGCGTAGTTCACGCGACCCAAGCCCGGCATCTACGCCAAGCGCCGTGGCTGCAAATAATCGCGTTATCGCTTGTCCGTGCTAATGAAGACAGGCCCTGTCCGCTCTCTTGTTCGCCGTCACGCCAACTAGCGCCGTCCTCTCTGACAAACCCCCGACAAGCAGGCCAGCTCCTCCCCCGCCGTGCTTATGCAACCTGTCACACACACATTCCCCTGCAGCGCGCGCGACCCGCCTAGCAACGCAGCGACTGCCTCGCCTCGCCGCCCGAGCCAGACTCCCTGCGCCGTGGGAATCCCGTTGCCATACGCAGTCCACCGTGATAACTTGCTTGACTGTTCCTTGCCAATACCCAGCGCTCGGCACTTCGGTCTCAGTTGTAGTTAACTCTGGGTATTCTATTGCACAGTTGAGCTATGTGCTACAAGTTATTAGCACGTGTTACACCTGGGCGTTAAAAATTACATTGTATTTTCATACATATTATAGTAGAATGTACATAGGTGATGCACACACTATACAGAATAATTGTTTTTTACAGTAGCATATATGTATGTATTTGAGATGGCGACAGTCTCTCCTCCACTAAGCTTTCATAAGTTCCACCCCACCCACGTTTCATGGAGTGGAGTGGAATGGAGAGATTTGGGCTGTTCTTAATAACGAGGTCTTGAGAGCCAATGAGGGTGAAATGAGGTGGGGATGGAGGAGCGCCGGAATGAAGGGTGAGGGAAACGGGAGAACCCCAAGAAAAACCCGCAGACCAGCGGCATCATTGGGCACGATTGTCACATATTGTTTTTTTAATCACCTAAAACACTTGAATTTTTCTTCGCACCACTCCAGCATCAAATGAATACAACTGAATTTTTCTGTCTGCAGTTTTCCTCTTCTTACCATGAGTTGACAATTTTGTTCCGCTGTTAGACGTTACACTGCCCTCTTTACGAATATTTTTTCTAAAAGCTTCTGATTTGCTGGTTGCAGCTGAAGCATGTTTTGTTGCACACGGAATAGGAATCACCACATTACCGCTTTCTTTTTCTTCATCACTAAACTAGGTTACACTTCTAACTATTTATTTAGCTTCACTATGCACAGGTCTATTGCTTTCACGTTTTTCAGACATTGCAAATATTACAATAGGCAAATAAAACGTCCCGGTTCACACGAACACATGTTATTGACAAACAGTTGCTGGTCTAGCAAAGACAAGACATATGTATATTGTGAGTCATATTACGACATACAATGGCGATAATACTTATAACTTGCGGGTAAATGAGCGTGACACGAAACTGGACGGAAAACAAACACAAGTTGCAACAACTATTAACACCACTTTACAACTGACGTAACTATACTCACAGGCCGCTTTCTGGCTATTGGCTGGAAGGAGACAAGGCGAACGGCAGTGTAGGGAGGGGTGGTGTGTGTGAGAGAGAAGGAGAACGTTAGTTCACATTTTCCCCGGGACTTCACTAAAGTTTGTGGCGCTGTAGTCGCGTCAGCTGGAATCAGAAGGCTGCCCGCGCTGGTGCTCGAAGAAGGACGTGAGGAATGGGGAAAACAGAGAATCAGCTGACGGCTACCGAAATGTACGGAGTTTGAGGCTAGAGCTTGGTGGTGTATAGAATTTCCTAAGTTTGCATCCGTCTAAGTAAACCTTGCCAAAGACATTTAATAAAATAATTTGTGTTTGGAAGAGACATACGGGTTATGGTTACTTCTCGCCAGAATACTCTGAACTAAGTTTTATCCTACTCATGTTAGGAACATAACGAGATTTCTTATGAGAGAGTTTGGCATACGGAAAATTTCCGCCACTAGGTACGCTGATGTTCCAAAGAGGTCATTTTTATGCTGGCGGTAAATGGAGAAATTATATATTTTTGTGTGTAAAAGTTCGTTTTTGCCATTAGTTGTAATATATAATTGCTCCAGTCAAAATATGACGTATTAACATTGTTTCTTAACTGTTATTCTTGCCCTATAGTAGTGTTTATAAGAGTAAACAGTAAAAGTACAACTTAGTTTGGCATTAAAGCGTTCATAAATAAGCCTACTTCAATTGAAAAGTTACGAGTTTAAGTGCCAATTAAATATGGATTTCATCAAAAGGAACTTAGTACTTTTCTTATTTCCCGTATGTAAACTGTACAGGAAAACCCTAATAAGTAACATTTTAAACCTTTCACTTTGTTTTAAATTTAGTTGTTATGTTTAAATAAACTAATGTGTAAGCCAACATTTTGCTAAAGCCAGTTTTACGACAGAATATTAAACAACATGTGCACATATTTCGTTATATTCTCACTCTAGTGCTAGGAACAAAATTTTATTATTTTAGTAGGTCCAAACACAATACAAATATAAAAATGTTGCATAAGTAGATTTATTTTATGGAAATTGCATTTATCCTGTTTACTTACACGCAAAAGGTAAAGATGCGGTACACATGCAACACCAGTGCATCCTGGTGGCGAAAAATTTTAGTTTCCAAACTAAAATCATTCAGCTGGCTAACCTAAGTAGAATAAAACGTATCTGAACTGACAACATATATATATATATATATATATATATTTCGTACCAGTCATTAAATATTTCGTTTGTTATTTATCTCGCGAAATATTTAATTTTGTGTTAAACACAAAATTGGTAACTAAACTAATGTTACCACTAAAATATTATTTTATGGTGACAACAAAAAACATTGTTTGCACGACGACTACCCTGCAATGGTTGTATAGAGATGCGATTTCAGCAGAAGATTGCGTTTTGTATTTACAATTTGAGCTACTGCTTACAAGCAAAGTGTACTATGATTGGGTCTCAACCGGGAAGAAGACTGAGGAAGTTGATGTGTATAATAATAATATTTTAGGAGATTGTTCCTCCAGTAATGAAGCTAATGCTGATTGGGTTAACTTCGGTACGTACTTTGTACTTCATGCATTGGATGGGCTGTCACATTAAGTGCAGGTTTTGGCCGTCTCGCTATCTGTAGGGATAGAGAAAATTGTTTCAGTTTAAGACAGAGTGGCAGGAAATATTAAGCGTCTCCGTTTTATGGCACAGTCATATCTGTCCTCTGTTCAATTGTTCTCTCTTGCTCTGAAGTAACGAATTAAGAAAAACGTAAGTTAAGAGCATGGCTAAATGTCTGCGGTGCTATCGTGTAGCTGTTCAACTATCACAACGAATACTACCGACTGTAAGAAATGTATCAATCATAGTACTGAATTTGTACAGCAAAAAATGCATTTTAGTAGTTTTTACCTTTTGGATTAGCAATGAATAATTTATTTCAAAGAAATTATTTCATGGACACGAGTTCCTAAAACGCATTTGTCTGCAATATTCACACACATACACACACACATATATATATATATATATAGGTNTATTTTTGTCAAGTATTATTTTTTGTTATATACATCTGCTGAAGAGTGCATTTATGAATCATAAATTAATATAACGATTAATATCTCATCGCTATGTTAATGTGAGATAAAAATGGTTAATGTTGACACAAAGCTATTAGGCCTACGAAAATAATCGAATTTTAATTAAGGAAACCTCTGAAGCACTATGCCAACCAGGAATACCTCTTTGTCCGTGATGAGTTATTTTGTCAACAATCCCGTTCCTTCGAGGGATTTCATATCTGTAGAAAAACCATTATTCCGCGACACCGTAAGCTAGGAGACCGTTATTCCCTTAAGAGACAAATTTTAAAAGAATATTTTTAATTGCTGTCGGAAATGTAGAAATAAACAAAATTCTTCAACTGTAAGAGTTTGGAAATCGTTACAGTACTGAAACTGAGAAACTAAGAAATCCACTACAGAAAATGTTCCATAAAATTGGAAGTCATAAAAGTTTTAAAACAATACGAATGTTCATCTCTTCAATTCCTAAAGTAGATGCGCTGTCTCAACATTAGACATGGTCCATTTACTGCACCCATAAAACTTCCCCATTATTATGAATGCGGATACAACAAAAAGACGTGCTTATCGAGTGGAATGCACATTCACGTGAAATATTCTTTCTTAAATCATGGCAACGTACGTGTTTGAGTAACTTGTGACAGTCAGATCACTATAATTGGCTTGAATGAGGAGGGGAGCGACCTCCCTTCAAACATCAATCGATTCCACTGTATAGCCTTCCAAACTCCAGAGACAAATACTTTCACAGTTAGTATTATTCGTCAAGCACTTCGTTGTTACTGGGTTGTGATTAGGCCTAACTCCAACAATTCTGAGCTCTTGATGCGACAGGTAAATAAAATCCAAGATTTTCCTTATGCCTATTCTTCTAGTCTTTCCAGAAATAGCTAAACAGTGATAACACTTAGTACATACGTACTTGAACGCTCTGCGGCCACCTGGCCAATTGAAACAGATATACTACATGATGAAGTACAAAAGCTGAAATGAAAAATAATCACTTCGTTTTGAGTTTTATTTAATGAATTATGCCCTTAGTGACTTACAGTTTTCTAAACAGATACACAAAATATCAGATTTTGAAAGAGCAACTACGTATTTTAAATAAATTAGATTTTTAAAATAATTTTTGATAGCCTTCTAAACAATTTATTATTAAAATCTACACAATAGCCATCACACGTACCTTCCACCAGATATTTCCCCATCCTCAAACCGATAAATGATATTGGCCACGCATATCTGAACTCACATAATTTTAATACATCAGCAGTTCTATTTTCAAAATGCAGTGTTAAAAATAACAGCTTAGGTAAGATCTTCCAAACCATTTAACAAACTTCAACCAAACTTT
Organism: Clitarchus hookeri; assembly: GCA_002778355.1. Lineage (NCBI taxonomy): Eukaryota > Metazoa > Arthropoda > Insecta > Phasmatodea > Phasmatidae > Clitarchus > Clitarchus hookeri. The sequence continues at coordinate 493,492 of NQII01002307.1, forward strand.
GTACACTGGTGGTTCTTATTACGAGTATTAAATAATATAATTTACAGACGTCTGGCATTTTATTTTGTGATATAGCAAAATATGAATCACTCTGTTCACAGGTGGAAGAAACTAGTTTCTCTGACAACATTTTAAATAGAATTTTTCACAGCTTATGAAAATCTGAAAACTTTTGTCGTAAATTATTGCGAAGAACTGAAATGATTCCTCACAAATTTTGCACACAAGTCGTGCTGTGGTAGGTCCTTAAACTTAAATCTTGTTGAATTATTATACGCTTTTTTTTTAACTGTGAACTTATCAAAGTTTTATGTTAACATACAATATATATCGAACAAATTGACCTATTTAAATAACACTTTTTTATAGCACTAACTGCACTTTTTAACAAACTATTTTGTCTGCCAATTTGTAAAATAGTTCCAAATTAAATGTAAAGCTTCTGCTAGTTATATCGATGTTTTGAATGTTCTTTAATTTTGAATGTTATATTTCATGGTGACATTTCGTTTATCAAAATGGTAAATTTTTTCTTTAGTGAACCTATCGCAATGCTGGCAAGTATATTTTTATTCTCTGCTAAGATAGTTGTAAAATTTTTGAACAGTATCTTAATAATACAAAGTGCTTTTGCGACAGACAAATGGAAACAGTCTCTTTTTCGTCTTAATATTTATGGTATCGTTTTATCTCTTGGATTGCACGCGTGTTCTTGATGTATGTTGTTTTGTTGTTTTTTTCTTGGTGCTGCGACAATATTTTTACTATAAAAAATATGCAGATTTTCAAGGTATGTTGCCCTTGATATAACACTCAAAGGTTCTGTTTGAAATCGATGAGCGCCTGTGGTTCCCTGTTCTACTATAGCTTCATACCACGTAGTGTGAGATTTTGTGCTTCTGGAAAACCATTGCTGTTACGACTACCGCAATAATGTCATATGTTTAGAGACTTAGTATTGCTCGCAAACGAACTGGACTTTACTTTTTATATCACCGCCTTTCATTATTCCGACAAATGTAATCTGTCGACTGACAGGAGATGACGCCGTAGCTTAGCTAAGCCAAGCAGACAATCTGATAACATAAATGGTGATGAAGATGATTTACTCTATTTAGAGTAGACGCACGAGAGATTGATTTAAAAGCGAGAGCTTGAAATTAGTCCTCTTGTTCTAGAGCATTGAAAATCTTAAACATCTCAAAATTTCGGGAATAGGTGTATTACGGAAGAACCGGTAAGCCAATTCTGAAGTATCGACAGCATTCTGCTGTTTTTTATTTTCNTTAAACATCTCAAAATTTCGGGAATAGGTGTATTACGGAAGAACCGGTAAGCCAATTCTGAAGTATCGACAGCATTGTGCTGTTTTTTATTTTCCTTTCGTATCCGTTACTGGCAATGAAAACACGTTTTAGGTCTTCATTTGTTGCCATAACATTATTGTATTAATGATGTCACCATTCGCATTTTGGATTTGTAGAGGTTTATTTTAGGATTATGGGTGTAAATTCATTTTTTTAGTTACAAATGCCATTAAATGATATTAACTGGCTGGAACATTGAGATTCTTGGACTAGAAATGCAGGATGCACAGGCATATTATTCGGCTAATAAACTGTAATTACTCTCTGTGGATGTTCGCTTTTCTCAGGAATGATTTTGATGGAAAATACTTCCAGATTCATTTGTAAATGTAGACTGCCCTGGTAACTGGGTATTTCCATATTCTGCGAAATAAATACAATTTTGTAGTTTTTAGTAAATAGTGCATATACGAGGTGGTGCCATAAAGTTTCAATACTTGCACTGGTTACAAGAAAGTACTTCATTTATCTACTTTTACACAATATTTACTTCAAAATAGTTCCCTTGCACAACAATACAGCTATCTAGCATCTACACCACTTCTAGAATGTGTCTTCGAAGTCTCCTTGAAGAGTGCCAACTAATTTCTGAAATTCACGCTGCATCTCCAAAATGGTGAATCATTCCCGGTGACGAAACTTGGTCGTACAAACACGAATTTAAGAAGAAGCAGCAATCATTACAGTGGAAGAGTCCATCACCAACACGACCGAAAATAGGCGTGGTAGGTCCGCAGCTCAACCAAATGCATGCTCATTGTCTTTTTCGACAATAACGACATTGTGCATCGGGAATTCCATCCCAGAGACTATGCCGTCAGTGCTGCAATGCATCCGGATTTGTGGCGCTCAAGAGATACTATGACGACAATGCACACTGTCACCCAGCTATCCTCACACTTAGTTTCTCGCTGGAAACAACATGACTGTGATTCCGCACCCATCCTACTCGCCAGATTTGGCTCCTGCAGACTTTTATCTCTTCCCGAATATGTAGATCTATATCAAAGATCGCCGTTTTAACGCCATTGTAGAAATCCAGCGCGAATCACTGAAAATGCTTTGCACTCTTCGAGAAGAAGACTTCCACGACACATTTCAGAAGAGGCAAGAACACTGGGAGGATTGTATTGTTGTGCAATAGAACTATTTTGAAGTAGATAGTTTGTAAACTTAGATATATAAAGTACTTTCTTGTAAAGAAAGGTAGCCTCGAAACTTTTTTATCACCTCTTCCGTCAGCTCTGCTGGTTACTGAAACTGCCCGAAAGGAAAGAATAAACTCCACATTCGTCAGGTGATGCGCAGAATTCAAGCATGCATTCACCACTCATCACATGATAGATATTCGAAATAACTAATTTAAAAAGAAGAATTCTCTGATAAAAAAACTAATGAGCCTACCTTCCTCTACGCGGACTTAATGATTTTTAATGAAGTTCTTAATAGTTTCGAAGGTAGGTAGGCCTTTGCGTCTCGTTGACAGCAATATCGATCAGATATGTAACCAGACACACATACATAAGTTGTGAGACAATTACAAATACACACGTTGCCTGAGATATGACATAACTTTATTTCATCAAGAGGTGCCATCTTACAAAATGGTGGAAATAGAGGCTCCGTGTAGATACACTTGATATTTGTAATATATACTGCCAGCATAGAAAGTTAAGTTGAAATTTTTTTACATGGTTTCAAAAGTTTAGCATACAAAACTTAAAATTTTTATTTGGTCGCTATTTCGAAGAAAAAAGTGTCTGGGCCACTTTATACATACACATTTATATGTACTATCGTAGTACCACTTGTTTGCCAAATTTGGTAGGAATCTGTTGATTGTTTCCCAGTGTATGGCATAAAAGTTCTTGATGCGGTGCTCGATTACAAATAAGAAAAAAGTGAAAATAAAAATATAATTCTTATTACTGATAAAGAAATTTCCGTATAATGATGATGTGGCTTCGATTACAGTGGGCCTGAAGCAATCATCATCAGCATTTCAATCAATAGTTATCTCGGAGTCATGACTTCCATCATTGGAATATTGGTGAAGTTACTATATATATATAATATAGTTTAAGTGTGTATGCATGTACTCTAAACAATTATACACGTCGATGGATCTTGACCAAATTTAGCAGGCATACCCTTCAGCGCCGAAATACTGTGTAGGTCAAAATGGCCACTGCTATCTCATTGGGCTCAAAACCCCCAAAACCCTAAACTGGGTGGCATGTCTCAATTTTACACCGTTTGAGGTATCTGAAACAAATATGGCAGTTATGCCCTTCAGTACTCATCTTGAGATACTGTGTAGGGGAAAACTGACTTCGGTGCCCCGTTGGTTCAGAAACTCCTAGAACGTAGTCGTGTATAACAGAACTCTTATTTGGCCGGAAACCCCTAAAACGAGGATGTGTATCTCTCATTGGCCTCTTAAACCTGTGCAACGTTGTGTAGTTCTACGAATCATATATATGCAATCATGTATATATATATAAAATCACACACACACGTGAATCACATGTCACGTAAGTTCTTCCTTTTCAAACGGAATTTACCACAGTTTTTGAGAACTACTAGGGCGAATAGTTGAGTAAATCTGAAGTGGTCTGTTTACAGGCGGTACGACGAAGCATTCCTGATGGCATTTGATGTTTCAGTGTTTCTTCGGAATGGAGCATAATTCTGTGTTTGTCGAAATCTGTTTTTCTGATAACGACGGAATACAAAAATCAGGATGGCCGAACCAGTAATCGGTATCGTGCCAGTGTTAATATAAAATGTTTGTGTAACCACCAAAGAAAACAATTGCTTTACTTATGATCACACTGTCGACGAGACGTTAAGCAGTAATTTGACAAGTGTCACGGATGTAGCACAAACTGACCATTCTTCTCCCAGCGCATCAAACTTCCAGTCAGCCCTTGCAAACATTTTATCGGATTCAGCAAAGATCAAGTGCTGTGTCAGACATGCCGTTTTTTACAGACAATCAAAATTTTTATCCCGCTATCTTTGGCCCTCCGGGCGTTCTAGGTTTATTTTGTCATTATTTGTGATTCTTATTCTGGTCTTAGTTATTATATATAGATCACTGTACTATAATTATCGTTAAATAATCGCCGGTAGTTGGCCCTGGTTATCAAAATCTACAATTTTATTCTGCACGAATGGGCTTGAAAATTATGCCTCGCATCCTCTTTGGAGAGCGGTCATTAGCCTCAAGATATTATGATGTAGTTATTCAATCCTTAATTTTTGCCAGTTCTAATAATTCTCTTTTTCTTACACGGCTTATCAGTTCCTTCTCCAACGAGTTATTTACTTCTGTTCCATCTCATATCCCCAACTTTTAATAAGACTAAGGACCGTAACAATACAATGATGGTGAAGTGACCTCATGCTAGACTACAGAGTAATTGGTTTTATCAGGTAGGCCCCATTTTATACATTCGCTGCTGCCACAATGAATTTATATTTTTCTCGTTATAGTTTTACATGATGATCGATCCTGCTTTGTAGTGGGATATTTATTGACCCATATTCCTCTGGGATGTGTTACTCAAACTGCAATCCTACAGAAATTAAAAGTCACGTATATTTCCCGTTTAAAACATCATGAAATTAATTCCGCGAGTTAATTCGGCCCGGGCTCAAGATGCAGCACGTTTCAACAGGAAGTGACGAGGGAATTATGAGCCGGGTTGTCGCTGTGTCGAGCGGCCGCCACACGCAAAACGGCGTCCCTGGGGGTGCCATGGACCGTGAGAATTCACATCAGAGCGCAGCAGCAGCAGCGTTTGTTGTCGCTGGCGAATTTCCGTCGTTCGTGTGTGCGGGGGAGGGGATCTGCCGGCCCTGGAATGCGGTCGTCAGCGGCGAATTCCGGCCAGAGCCCGCCTATTGTTGCGGCCGGCTGAAACCCAAAAACACACAATAACTCCCGCGCGAGTGTGTGCCGGGTATGAGCCCCGTGTATGGGGGTCGAGGGGGAGGTGGCCGTTATTTATTGTCGCGACTGTACGGCCGCATTTTCAATCTGGGAACTGTTACCGGGTGCAGTGACGTGACGCGAGGCCCCGGTGAATAAATGCTCCCGCCCTGGAACTGTTTTTGAAGGGTTCGGTGGTAGTGGCTGTATGAGGGGGAGGGGTGAACGGCGTGAGTTTTAGGGGTTGTCGGGTGATGCGAGGGGGGATGCGGGAGGAACTTTACATTTCCCATCGTTGTATGGGCGTTTTTACCGGGCGTCGGTCCGCACCAGCAACCGCTGTCGACCGCTCAATGCGCGGCCGGGGCCCCGCGTCGCGTTGCATTCTGGGTAGATAGCGCATCCGGGCGCCGTTAGGACGAGGGGGTGGAAAAAAATAAACACGTTTCCCTGAGGCTATCAAGGGAAACCGTCCTGTATTGCATAATCAGTGGTGCTGCGGCGGCAAAAACGTGGTCTGCGTGCGTGGTGCAGAGCGCCCCGCGCTCGACTGCATTGCGGAGTCTCTGGTCGTTTATAACTGAGTTGGACGGCGTGCCATTAGTTGTGCGTTAATATTCCTTGAGAAACGCTTTGATGAAACAAGCGCATTCATGATGTTGCTGCACACGAAAACAGTTTTGGGAAATCGCGAAACACTAAATTGTGCAGCTATATGCCGTGTGAAATGTCTGTGCAAGTATTCATCGCATTGTTTTGGCACTGACACTTGGGCACTACGGTTTCCTTTCACGGAAGTTATAAAATTACAAGCAGTGTGTGAGAAGGGCCAATGGGGGAGGGGGAGGTTTTGTTCCAGGTTATGGGGAGATGTGCACTGGGCGTATGCGTTCGTAGTGTAAACTTCGGGATGGGTCCATACGAGTGAGTAAAGGGATTTGGGCGGCTCTTAACATCGANGTATGCGTTCGTAGTGTAAACTTCGGGATGGGTCCATACGAGTGAGTAAAGGGATTTGGGCGGCTCTTAACATCGAGGTGTTGAGAATTTATGAGGGTGAATTGAGTTGAGTATGGAGCAGCGCTGGAATGAAAAGGCAGAGAAACGGGAGAACCCCGAGAAAACATACCGACCAGCGTCATCATCTGTCACAATTCCCACACGCGAAAATCCGGCTATACACTGCTCCGGATCTCATTCGAATGGCTGTGGTGGAAGGCAGCCAAGTAAAAACTCTCGGATGCCGAAGCACCAGTAGTGCTACTTAGTAATAACATGTGCGACAAATCAACTGAAAACCTGCCCTCGCCCAAGGTTGAGTAGCAGCATGTATTAAACTGAGGTACAGACTGTTCACAATTAATTGAATACTTTTGAAATCAACCTTAGAAAAATATCACTGTCCTACGGGTATATATTTTANAGACTGTTCACAATTAATTGAATACTTTTGAAATCAACCTTAGAAAAATATCACTGTCCTACGGGTATATATTTTAACGGGCTCACTAACTGTAATGCAACCAATAAAGTTGGTAACGACGGAGGGAAAGTAGTTCCATGTCTCAACATTGAAATAAATGTTGGGTCAACATTTGTGAGTACTGAACTGATGCTTTGTCTTTTCTTAATGCATGTAAGTGTAATAGCACAACGTTAATTTTAAATTATGGTGTGAGAATACACAATTTGCAAACAAGCAGATCTTATGTGGTGTTTTCAAAAGTTCGAAGTTTACCGTGAACAGCCTATAGGCTACGAGATAAAATTTTTTAGGTAAACTATTCCTTACAAAATCTACAAGATTTCATTATTATTAAATAATCTCTCTGGTAATGGTGCACCTGTGACTCACGTCGAGCTGTTTAAATTATTATTTTCTGAATTATATTTAATGACTTTTTTAATAATGACTTTGAATATTTTTGCAGCCCTCACAATGGCTCAACCATGTGCCAACAAATGATTTTCCATTTTTAATATAATTGTTCCTTTAACTTTATTGACATTCCAAATTTTTAAAGTTTTCGATTTAAAGTTTGTTGCCAAGTTAATAGTCGATGTTACGGTATTGTGCAACTATACTTACGATGCCAAGCTGAGGCAGCACCGGAGAGAAACGCGTGAAAAGTCGTGTGTAGAGAGATACTTGGCAAGGATCTAGGGCGGTTTCTATAACATATTCGGTGACGCAAGTAGCCGCAGAAGAACCATCCACCTTCAACTGTCCAACCTCACACGTCACGTTGCGTCACTTGGACAATAGTGTTTGTCTGTCCAACCAGCCATCCAGTCACCACAGCTTGGTATGGCAAGAGTGCTTACATCCTCCATGTAGAAACGCAGGGCAATTTACGTCCCAACCAATTATGTGTGGTGGCTTTCCGTGAAAAAATAAATCNATCCTCCATGTAGAAACGCAGGGCAATTTACGTCCCAACCAATTATGTGTGGTGGCTTTCCGTGAAAAAATAAATCATGGAATATATCCAGACTCATTATTTTTCAAATGGCATTTGCGGAACGTGCATTATTTTAACGGTCCACAGAAGCAGAGTGTGCGTGCTACAATCCAATGCATTGTTGCCGGATAGTAAGTGGCAATGCATTTTTCAGGCGACTATACGTACAAAATAATTGTTATGTATAACTTTTACATATTTTGCCAACCACTTCGTCCTATTCTTCAGTTCAGTTGAACCCATTCGACGGACCTCTACTAAATGAAAAGATGTTATAACACCCGTATGTTTAGCGCGCCTTTAACCAGACCATGAAAAAACACACAATTATGATATACTTTTATGGTTGCTACCCAAGTTTGTGCGTGCTCGATATTTGCTTCTGCCTAACTTTCCGAGAAAAAAAAACCTTATGAGACCACATTTATTTCTGTGTGTGAGTGCCCGTATCCGTTTGTGTATGTGTGTGCCTCTAAAACGTTTTGAACCCATGGATTGTCACCAGCTTCCCTGCATTTCTAATGGTTACTTAGACTGGCAACTTTTTTACTTTGAGAACATGCCGGATACTTACTTTCGAAATGGTGATCGTTTATTTTATTTTCAGGTGCTATGTTATTACTCAGAAACTAGTCAACTGATTCGAAACTAATTTGGTATAACAGTCTACAATGCCAACATTAAATTATGTGTGTTCTCTATCGTCTTCTACTTTGTAAGATAGCGTATACTCTAAACAATAAAGATTTTACTTCATATCTCAGGAACCGCTCAATAGATTCCCGCAGAATATCAAACACTTGTAAAATGGTGGCCATGCATATATTAAAAAGTAGAAAACCATAGCTATGTCACAAATAATATTATGTATTTCAAACGAACTTATTATAATGGCTGTGATTATTGCTAGAAACCAACACGCTACTTTACACATGTCGTCAAACTTCGCAATAAATAATTATAGTCAAACCAACATTAAATTAAACGATTTTTAAAGTTTGGACACTTATTTTATAAATGGTGGATATATACTTCTTACTCTCTAATCTGCAGTTTCTTTCGCCTGTCATTTTGTAAGCTAGCGCCATCCACCTTGATTGTATAGCACTTCAGTACAATATTTCAGTAAGCTTTGAAACGAATCCCAACAAATTTACGTTGCTATTGTACTATAATTGAGAGCGTGAATTGAGTAATTTTAAATTTATTATTTTCAAAACTGACGCTTATTTAAAATGTATGTTACATATTACATCTCTGGAATCATCAAATCGGTTTGAGCCCAACTTGGCAGGTTTCCACTTTTCACCGTATTCCTAGGTACTGCACTTATTTATAAACTCTCTTGTGCATTATGTTAACAGAATTCTCAGAAAGGGCGATTGACGTAATTTATTTTTCATCTATTCGGTATCATTACGACAGAACAAACCTTTTGTAATGGGCCACATATATTTTGCTTTTTTAACTGAATGAGGAAATGATGCGTATTTCCACACGGTGATCGTAGGAATCGAAATGATTCTGTAATTCTACATGGATACTTAAAGTCCAAATATACAAGTATTTTATTGTGTGCCTCTAGGCTGCACTACATGCTGTAAACAGCTGGTATTAATACCCAGTCCTGTACGATAGCTACACACAGAAAAACGTCATGTTAAAAAGTATCTCGGAAATTTCTGCTTTGCGACAAATATTCTGCTAATATTTAACTTGCTAAATATAAACATAAATGCTTAAAATGTGGTAGTAAATTCGTATCGGTTTTTAGTATATTATGAAGTATCTTTAAATGTGTATTAACTTTAGAAAGAGCATCATATTTCAAATTGCTTTTGTGAAAAGGGAAAAACAGTGTGCTATATGGAGTGACTCGTAATTATATGCAAGTTTTTATCATAAACTGATNCTTTTGTGAAAAGGGAAAAACAGTGTGCTATATGGAGTGACTCGTAATTATATGCAAGTTTTTATCATAAACTGATAGTATTTTTAAGTGTTAATGGAATCGTAATCAATAATCGACTTAGAAAGAAAACAAAGTGGTAACTTATTACAATGACGTTGCGAAAATAATCTTTATCGCCCCCTCCCTCCTCCNTTATATGCAAGTTTTTATCATAAACTGAGAGTATTTTTAAGTGTTAATGGAATCGTAATCAATAATCGACTTAGAAAGAAAACAAAGTGTTAACTTATTACAATGACGTTGCGAAAATAATCTTTATCGCCCCCTCCCTCCTCCCTTTACCATCCACAAAAAATATATTTAGTGAAGACATTTACACAAAATTATGATTCGTGAAATATTTACACATTACTAAAAAAATATAATACAGATTTGTATAACTTAGTAAACTAAAAAATATCTAATTTCCGAAAAACATTTAAAAGGGAAGCAAACAGTTATTACTTATTTCCTTTCTACATGTCTCTACAGAAGATCTTTTTACGTAACACAGAATTTAAAAAAGTGACATATAATCGTTAAAAACCTATTTTAAATAAAATTTTAAATTGTATTAATATATAAAAATTAAACTAAATAATACCATAGATCTTATTCAATTCCGCAAAATAAATATGCTGCCACCAGTATAAATAATAATCATACTTTCGTCTACAGGTATTCACACGTAAATCTAATTATGTAAACGAACGATTAGTTATCAGGGCAATGTCAGTTAAAAAATGGCTGAGTATAACGGTTTTTCTATCGNTAATTATGTAAACGAACGATTAGTTATCAGGGCAATGTCAGTTAAAAAATGGCTGAGTATAACGGTTTTTCTATCGTATTTGATGGCAATCATTCGAATACCGTAGTTCCTGAGATAATATGAAATTCAATAACAATAAATTCTTGTGGTGGTAATTTATTAATTGATGGATGATTTAATGTATCACAAGTTCAATTTATCTCGAACAGTATGTACTTATTTAGCAGACCAACTCAGAAATCAATCGATTTAATGATACCAGATGTATGTCATAGTCTGTTCACGGTTTCTTCGCACTTTCTGAATAANCTTTTGTGAAAAGGGAAAAACAGTGTGCTATATGGAGTGACTCGTAATTATATGCAAGTTTTTATCATAAACTGAGAGTATTTTTAAGTGTTAATGGAATCGTAATCAATAATCGACTTAGAAAGAAAACAAAGTGTTAACTTATTACAATGACGTTGCGAAAATAATCTTTATCGCCCCCTCCCTCCTTCCTTTACCATCCACAAAAAATATATTTAGTGAAGACATTTACACAAAATTATGATTCGTGAAATATTTACACATTACCAAAAAAATATAATACAGATTTGTATAACTTAGTAAACTAAAAAATATCTAATTTCCGAAAAACATTTAAAAGGGAAGCAAACAGTTATTACATATTTCCTTTCTACATGTCTATACAGAAGATCTTTTTACGTAACACAGAATTTAAAAAAGTGACATATAATCGTTAAAAACCTATTTTAAATAAAATTTTAAATTGTATTAATATATAAAAATTAAACTAAATAATACCATAGATCTTATTCAATTCCGCAAAATAAATATGCTGCCACGAGTATAAATGATAATCATACTTTCGTCTACAGGTATTCACACGTAAATCTAATTATGTAAACGAACGATTAGTTATCAGGGCAATGTCAGTTAAAAAATGGCTGAGTATAACGGTTTTTCTATCGCATTTGATGGCAATCAGTCGAATACCGTAGTTCCTGAGATAATATGAAATTTAATAACAATAAATTCTTGTGGTGGTAATTTATTAATTGATGGATGATTTAATGTACCACAAGTTCTCAGAAATCAATCGATTTAATGATACCAGATGTATGTCATAGTCTGTTCACGGTTTCTTCGCACTTTCTGAATAANCTCAGAAATCAATCGATTTAATGATACCAGATGTATGTCATAGTCTGTTCACGGTTTCTTCGCACTTTCTGAATAAAACATTTGAAAAATCACTCCATGCATGAAGTGCTTGGTTGGTCTATAAATATTCTGTGTACCACAGCATTTTATACATTAACTAACATAAAAGTACGTTATTTTTTATTAAACTGAACATTTATTTATATTTTGTATATAAATTATTCCGTCTCATTTAAAATTATCACAAATACCATAGTGAGAAGGTAGGTGCTAATGCCTGGTAAGAAATATTTCTTATACATAATTTCACTAAACTGAGTGCGCACAAATGCAGTACGTTATCCCTTTGGTGTAATTTTCTAGACTTGGTTAAGCTTTGTTTGCACTAGGTGGAGGAATAGTCTGGAAGTAGAACTTAAGCAGGACTTCAGAAAGTTGGAAGTAACCATGGATGGACTATATTTACCGTTACAAAAGATAAGCCGCAGCTGCAGAAAAACCCTCTCTACAAAAATTTAGGTCGTCTTCCATTGAACTGTTTACGTGAATAAGTTTGTTTGTAATTGTTTGAGCATTTACTCACATTGACCTCGTGGACAATGAGGTCATCAGAGACGTAGTATGTTGCTCAAAGAAGCAGGAACAGGTAAGGAATCGACTGCGGTCTACAGTAAGGAACCATCCCAGCACTCACATGGAGTTATCTCGGGAAACCTTGGAAAACAGAAATCTGGATGGCCGGACCGGCAGTCGAACCCAGGACCTCCTGAATGCAAGTCCACTGGATTACCAGGACACCATCTCGTTCAGCTATTGAGATTAATATTTATTTTTACATTTGAGGTCACACCTTTCAACATATCCAGGGTTGCTGAATGCTGACTAGATACTCAAAGCGTAAAGGATTGCAGTTGTTGTGGTCAGTTTTCAATGAACGTTGGTAGCAGATGCTAGCACAAAATAAATATGTCAAAGCACGACACCGAAATTCATTAAGTTTAATATAAAATAATCGATGAATAACGCTTAAATTCGTGCGTTATAAACGAAATTTAGAATATATTTAACCACATTTAGTATGCGCCATGATTTCCTTAAATAATAACATTGGAAAACTTTGCAGGTAGTTTTCAGACTATGTTATTACNATTTAGTATGCGCCATGATTTCCTTAAATAATAACATTGGAAAACTTTGCAGGTAGTTTTCAGACTATGTTATTAATTTTTTTTTACCCTTTAATGTAGTGCATATCCAGTAGTGACCCACCACTTTCAGTCCTGTACACTCCAAGCTAACCTACTGCCTCGTAATGTATCCTTGACTTCACAGCTGTAGCATTGACGTAAATTCATTACGGCTGCCATACAAAGAAAATGCAAAGTTTCAGAAACGGAACACTTTTTAGCAATTTTGTATTTAGTATTTTATTTATATAATTATTTAAATTTTTAAGTGCCATACATATTATTTTTATTAAAAAAAATTTTTAAAATTAAAGTTTCCGAAATGTTAATTTGTGGTATTGACCAACTATAATTATAATGGCTTTCACCCATGTTGGATGCTGAAACATTAATCTTGACGTGAATCCAACATGTTGCAAATGGGACGATGAAGATTGAAAATCAAGATAAAATACCAACACGATTGTGGTCAACTATAAAATGTTATTCTTTATTATGTATTTGAAATATTTCAATTTTTTTGGTGATTTGATGTTTTTAAGATCTTCTCCACATTAACATGTTTCGAAGGAAGAAGTCTTTAAAAATCTTAATTTTGAGTAGACATAAATAATTGACCTCTACCTGTGGATGAATCTATTTAATAATAATCCAGTTACTTGTTTTAAATAAACTGCAAAAACATCTACATTCTGCCGATCGTACGATGCTCTTGGAATATATATATATTTTTTTTTTTGATGGTTTGGTCACATGTCTAAGTTTAGTGCAAAAAGTAAAACAAACCTAAACCGATCAAAATTCCATGATATCGGAACAGGAAGGAAGGGAGGGGGGACAGCAGGAGCGACTCCCCTCCTCTTTGATATGCATGGGGGTGGAAGTTTCACTCTCCCCCCCACCCTTAATCCTTCCTCGACATCACTGTATATAAAACTCCAACTAATTATGTGTACAACTCAATTAAGAAAATTGTTGAGGTTCCTTCATGGGAAACGGACATTTTTCAAATCGATATTTCGAAGCATGGAAAGAGAGTGGATACATAGGTAAGGGGCATTTGACTTGCTCGGTCCTGCCATTTTCGGCTCGGAACTCGGAACTGATCGGCAGTGTGCGGCAATTCTCGACATCGTAATCGCTGCACACCCAGTTGAAACAATGGCGCTGTGTACAGTAGAGCATCGTGTGTTCTCGTACGACAGTTTTGTGACAAGCGGTCACGCACATTGGACGAATGTAAGGACGCCAATCGTCAGCGAGTGGGACTGACTACCCAGTAACTTTTACAGAGGGTAGAGTTGAACTTGAAACAGTGGCTCAACATTTACTTCCCCACATTTTCAATTATCTTTCTTCCTTATTGAATATAAATTAAATAATTTAAAAATTATGACATTTCTGCTTCTATTCGGGCCCTATAAAAACGGTTATTTTTAAAGCTAAGTTAGGTTAGTGGCTATATTTTTTTTTTCACTCTAGGTATGAAATGTTGGAAATTAATTTTTAAAGCTCTCCAGTTTAGAGCGGTTGAATATTTTTCAATCACAATCGCCTGTTCACACAATATATCAAGTGCAATTATAGTTACGTTTTTAGTACTCTGTGTGGCAGTGCACTGCACAGATACGATAACAAGATTAAGTGTAAGGTTTCAAGAAAACAACTATGAATGATTAGTTTTACATAATTATATAANACCTAAACCGATCAAAATTCCATGATATCGGAACAGGAAGGAAGGGAGGGGGGACAGCAGGAGCGACTCCCCTCCGCTTTGATATGCATGGGGGTGGAAGTTTCACTCCCCCCTCCCTCTTAATCCTTCCTCAACATCACTGTACGTAAAACTCCAACTAAATATGTGTACAACTCAATTAAGAAAATTGTTGAGGTTCCTTCATGGGAAACGGACATTTTTCAAATCGATATTTCGAAGCATGGAAAGAGAGTGGATACATTGGTAAGGGGCATTTGACTTGCTCGGTCCTGCCATTTTCGGCTCGGAACTCAGAACTGATCGGCGTCGTAATCACTGCACACCCAGTTGAAATAATGGCGTCGTGTACAGTAGAGCATCGTGTGTTCTCATACGACAGTTTTGTGACAAGCGGTCACGCACATTGGACGAATGTAAGGACGCCAATCGTCAGCGAGTGGGACTGACTACCCAGTAACTTTTACAGAGGGTAGAGTTGAACTTGAAACAGTGGCTCAACATTTACATCCCCACATTTTCAATTATCTTTCTTCCTTATTGAATATAAATTAAATAATTTAAAAATTATGACATTTCTGCTTCTATTCGGGCCCTTTAAAAACGGTTATTTTTAAAGCTAAGTTAGGTTAGTGGCTATATATTTTTTTTCACTCTAGGTATGAAATGTTGGAAATTAATTTTTAAAGCTCTCCAGTTTAGAGCGGTTGAATATTTTTCAATCACAATATATCAAGTGCAATTATAGTTACGTTTTTAGTACTCTGTGTGGCAGTGCACTGTACAGATACGATAACAAGATTAAGTGTAAGGTTTCAAGAAAACAACTATGAATGATTAGTTTTACATAATTATTTAANACAGATACGATAACAAGATTAAGTGTAAGGTTTCAAGAAAACAACTATGAATGATTAGTTTTACATAATTATTTAAGTAACGCATTATTTACTGAAAGGTTATTAACATAAATACTGAGCTTTTTAGTTTGATGGCAGTTTTATAAAAATGATACGTTAACTGGCAAAATATATTTATGTAGTTGAAGTGAAAAATGTTGATGGCAATAACGGAGACCATTGCTGGGATCTGGCAGCACTAAATACGATGACTCATTCACACAAGAGTTGAGGTTGTTTTCAAAATATCTTTCATATCCTGTAAGAAATTATTTTAAGCATGATATTTTTTATTGTTAAAATAGTTGAAAGCAGTGTGAAAAAAATGTATTTAAGACTGGAAATGACTCTCTGGATGCAGTAACTGTCCAGGTCATAATGACTGAAAATAATTAAATTGTAATGTTACAGTTAGGCCAGTAAAGATAGTAATGTACTTAGATAAGTGTGCTGACTGCTGAGAATGACGAATGTTTGTGTAGCTGAATGTTTGTTATAATCGAAGAAAAATTTGTTTTAGAAAAATAAAATTTCTAAGAAAATAATATTACAGTATATTTGAGAGAAAAAAATAGTGCGTGTAGTATACGCTTTAAAAAGAAATATACACAGAAATTCTAATATTAGCAATTTATTATTTTAATTTTGAAATTTTGTAAACTGTTAAAGTCAACTTTATTTTTAACTGAAAATCATTCCTTAGTAGTTTAAACTGGTAATCAAAAATGCGTGTGTTAAACTTTAGGATTTATTATTTGTAAGTAACATATTTCATATTACAATGGAAAAAATTCAACTCAAAAAACTTTAATTGTAATACTTTTAAATTATATTTAAACTACCAGTGTTTTCAGACTGATTGCTGATAGAAATTGAGGGGCGTGTTTCTGTGCACATTAGGAGGTATTGGNTAAACTACCAGTGTTTTCAGACTGATTGCTGATAGAAATTGAGGGGCGTGTTTCTGTGCACATTAGGAGGTATTGGCTTTAAAAGTATGACAATTACATATTCGAGTAAATAATTTATGGCCTTCTCTTACTACTAGTGTGTCTACTGCTACTTCTATAAACGTTTCGATGTGCATGTTATAAGTTTAGGTAATTGCCTTTGTCCCATAGTTTTCTGTGAACACTAAACTTGCTCACATTTCCGTATGACACACAATGTCTAGAGTATTGGTTTGAANCACTAAACTTGCTCACATTTCCGTATGACACACAATGTCTAGAGTATTGGTTTGAATCGAAGAATGTAGAACTTAGTCGAAGTATTAACTTCAAAATACAACAATTACATAATTTTCACTAACGTTTGGCGGCGAGGTTACTTTATGGAACAGCTAGTAGCAACGGAACTTCATATTTTTATACAGGAGGTTACGCACGAAAATAACAGCAATCCAGTACACAAATTTTGAATCGTGATTGTGGGTTCTCGTACCGAAGCGGAATCGGCTAAGGGCGTTTAAAGAAGCAAAATCTATCCTTTAATTAACCACTGTCACAGAAAGAGTGAATGTATCTCATGCGATTTGTGTAAAACTATTGACATTGAGACGAACTTATAATAAGTATGAGCGATGAAATAGCCGACTTTGCGCTATCGGCGATCGGTGTCAAAGATACGAGATGTTCATGATCTGTCATTCCAAATCCCCGGTGACCATCTTGAGCGCCATGTTGAATGTCTGTAACCTTGACCTTTGATCTTGACCCCAGTGACTTTTAACATTGAAACTCCAAAAAATTAGAAAATTACCAAAAATTTATGTCATAATTTTTTACAATTATTAGACAATTTTTATAAGAATTTATATTAAAAAATACTATTTAAAATGTATTTTAAAAGACTTACATTTCCAGAGGTCTCCCAGCCCCATGCCAAGCAGACTACTGACCCCCTTACCCCCACACCCCTCGCCGTTACTCATCCTATAGTATGCAGCCATCTCGGTTTATCGTTTGTCATTTCTTTATACATTGCTGGAGAATGCTATCTTAGATTTCATGTGTTTACTTTTACATCACCTAGGTGGTGCTAGAGTATTAATAATCGATATCGCGACCAGGCGAGTTGTCAATTTAGCTACCAGGAGGCAGTCATGTTTGTTTATGTTTTTAAAGGACAGGTTGCGCTGTCGGCTCTCTCCATGTTGGACTCTATTTTCAACACATAGGTGGCATTAATTTCTCGATTATGCCGCCTGCTATCGGCCTGTACCGAATTGTGACATTGACCATTCCTGCAAAGTATGTATACTGCCATATAAATGTTTTTGTTTTATTCTCAAATGCGAGTATTTTTAGTTAAATCATTTTATATAAATCGGAGGGGTTTTTAAAATAAATAAAACACAACACATTTTATACACACAATTTATTGTACACATAATAAAATATACATATTCAGCGAAAAATCAATAATGTTTATTAATCTTCTTCGAACAGAGTCCAAATTACATATAGTTTTAATCTGCAGGTCTTCAAATATGATTTTAGGGTATCTCGTAGAAGGTTGAGGAATTTCCCTATGGTGGTAAGCAGCAGCGCTCTACGAAGGGATGCACAAATCGCAGGGTCCCTACGAAGACCTTCAACACAAGCAGTAATACTTGTCTCTGAATCACCATACATCACATTGTCATTGCAGTGTAGACTTTACTACTCTTTGATCGATGGCTCGGTGACTGTAGTATCAACATTTGGCTCATCGACACCAGGTGTGCCGGTGACGGAACCAGCATCAGCAGCCTCAGGAATACACTTTGCCGGGCGACGACAGCAACGTCGGCGAATAGGTGTCGGCTCATTTCTGGAGCTGGAGGCGCATTCATGGGAAGGTGCATTATTGTCTTTCGTGGAACTGCTGATAGTCACATTGTGCCTACGAGACATTCTCCGACTTCTGGTCGTCTGGCTCGAGGCTTCAATAGTCTCGACTGGTGACTACAAGTTTCCCTCTGTGCAATCCGTGACGATCGCATTCGTGCGTGCAGAAATGACACCANATTGTCATTGCAGTGTAGACTTTACTACTCTTTGATCGATGGCTCGGTGACTGTAGTATCAACATTTGGCTCATCAACACCAGGTGTGCCGGTGACGGAACCAGCATCAGCAGCCTCAGGAATACACTTTGCCGGGCGACGACAGCAACGTCGGCGAATAGGTGTCGGCTCATTTCTGGAGCTCGAGGCGCATTCATGGGAAGGTGCATTATTGTCTTTCGTGGAACTGCTGATAGTCACATTGTGCCTACGAGACATTCTCCGACTTCTGGTCGTCTGGCTCGAGGCTTCAACANGAGACATTCTCCGACTTCTGGTCGTCTGGCTCGAGGCTTCAACAGTCTCGACTGGTGACTACAAGTTTCCCTCTGTGCAATCCGTGACGATCGCATTCGTGCGTGCAGAAATGACACCATGTCTTCGATGCTGGTGGTAAGATTTGTTGCTGGACGCATGTTGAAAACAGCGCACTTTTCACGCTCGCAACATACTATGAGCTGCTGGCTTGGTTCATACGTCAGGGTAAAGTGCGAAAATCTCAAATTCTGCATGCCACCACCATCACAACTCTCTGTGTACGTGTGTAGGAAGCCGATGTCCCAATAACTGTACATGATGGTAGAGTGATTGGGTGTGACACTCACATAAACATTCGCAGTGTGTAATGCATACATCTTCATCAGCTGTCTGGAGGCCAACTGAAGATGGAGAGATGCTCCTGCCTATATATACATATGAATAATGGTCGAAAGCTTCCGGTCGATTCGGACGATGTCCTGTCTACTCGTAAGCACCCGATTCCTGATCCAAGGATGAGGTGCACCATTTGTGCCGCAGCTGCACATTCTTCAGTGTGCAGGCCCAGTCAGATTCTGACCTGTCGTAGACATGACGATGCAACTTGCCGTACATTTTAAAGCGAAGGACATGCATACTTACCCTGTATGTCGATAATCTCCAATAAAAATTTTCACTACTCGCTAAGCTTTTTTCTCTGCTTAGGTCCTTCTATGTAGATCAACGCCTTCGGGTACCGCAGCAAGTCGCTCAGCACACTTCCCATCTGATGGTATGGAATCTTGCATTCGTCCCATTCCAGTCCATGGCATTACTTGCTCAGCCAGGTGTTAGTTTTCTTGCTCTTCTCATCCAACAGTTTCCAGGGGTATAGAGGTCGGAAGTTGGGGATTTGTGTTTTACCATCATTGTTGTAAGTCAATGAGATCTCCTTGAGCACGAAGCATTTTGGCTTTGGAAACACTGCAGATTATATTACATCTTGAAGCTGACGATGTTCGAAGACGACTTACAGCTATAGTGTGTGAACAGGTATATTTATATATTCTCAGCTGCGTTTACGACAGTATTTTGAAGGTCTTATCTCGGCAGTTGTACAAAACAAGCCTGTAAAGACGTATCCGGCAGAATACGTACATATTGGCGGGAATATTTCCATGTGTCGTGAATTCGATTCTGCAGTCAATTACATTTTACTCACATCGAATACCATGAGCTGTACCAAACTCTTATAAGAATCAGGGCTCAATATCGGGGAGGAGGTGCCCCATAATATGCAATTTGGAATTGAGCATACATCTAACATACTAGCAGGTACTGCCCACTTTCAAAGTTCTTGTGCATATCAATGTACGTACAGTTTTCGCTATTCAAAAATATTTTCCCATTTTCTGTTTGAAATGTGTCGAACTGCGAACGACTCACTCTTGCATTGTGCTGTCTTCCGATCTGAAGCCCAACGATGATGTACGTCGGTTTCTCAGAACAAAAGCTGGACTTCACCATCCATTTTTTGCGCTGACTTGCTGGCAATCTGGGGTATATCTCGCGACTCCATGACCTGAAAGCCACATAGATATTTTTGCTATCTTCCAGATGCTTCAACATTTTTATGCATTCCGCAGTGCTCAACTGCACACGAGGCAGCATCCATGTGATAGACTGTATTTTCAGGTCCACTGTTTCCAGGTTTTCTCCTATACCCACGGTGGTGTCTGCATGTGTATTAGCTAGAAGCAGCACCAGTTCCGACTTCGAATTGGTAATAATTAGTTTGTAGTCTTTGGCAATTCCCAATAGCATGGAGAGTGGGATGCACACTTTGAACTTGCCTCCAGAGTATATAGGAACATTGTAGTCATCTTCGATTCCCCAGTCTGCCATCTTTACTGCAGACAGCTCATTCTGTTTGAGCGAAATGTAAGATTTGATAGTTGAAATTATGCCCGCACCTCGCGACTGGTCCACCTCGACACAGTTGAGAAAATACGTGATGCGATCGATCAGGTGAATAATTTTATTGCTCGTCTTCTTTCGTTAGAGTTCCCCTAATTCGCAGGAAAGACTGGCAAGGAAGAGGGCAAATATCTTGGTGTTGGACCGCTATCCGAAATTCCGATGGTAGTGTATATGGTCCTATCAGGAAACGCTGATATGCACGAAGTTCCACCTTTATTATGCTGTCTTCTTAAAAACCACCGGCTTTTCGATGTTTAGGTAACTTTCCATGGCGATTGACTTTGAAGCCGTGTCTGCAAAGGAAAATCTCGCTAGCATGTGTTAACTCCTTGGAGATCTCTGGCGTACTAACTGCAGGTTTTGCACTACATTTGATTTTATTGCTTCTGGTCAACGTAAATCTCATTCCCATCTTCTCAAATGCAGGCATAGGATGATAGTAGAAGGAAAATGCCGAATCCAGCGCGGGAAAAAGTTGCTTAAATCGGAAGGTAGCCCTCTGGCGCTGTAAATGACTTTTTGAAATTGATTTCGTCACTAAATGAAAATTGATTTCGTCACTAAATGAAAAATGATTTCGTCACTAAATGAAAATTGATTTCGTCACTAAATGAAAATTGATTTCGTCACTAAATGATTTTGATGGAAATGCCGATCCGAGCTGCGCAAAAAAATTGCGTCACAATTTGTGATGCAATTTTTTTATGTTTATGAGCGCTTAAAAAAAATAAAATATATAATAAATGAATATGAATTCAAATGAAAATAAATTGATACCTAAATATACGAAGACGACTATTGCAATGAAAAAGGCTAATGCAACTGGTAATGTTTGGAACGAATATAAATTTAAGCGTGATGTTTTTGTGAAAAGAAAGAAGGAGAAACCGAAACAACCATTTGTCAAGTGTGAAACTTGTAACCACTACTACAAACCATCTCTAATAAAAAGTCATCTGAGAAGTAGATTACACAAAGGAAAAGATAAGCAAGTTAATTGTGAGGCTTGTGGACATAACTACAAACAATCTCTCATAAAAAGTCACTTGAGGAGCAAAGTACACAAATACACACTCAGATTCAGTGTTGAAGAAATTGAAGAAGCATTTAAAAGTAGGATCAAGACTTATGCTGTAAATAATGTGAATGCTTACAAAGACCCAAATCATTTCCTAAACGATATAAAAGTTACTGTCATCAGCATAATTAATAAACATTTAAAATCAATGGACCTCAAAGTGAACATGAAGTTTTTCGCTGAGTACAAAAGAGGAACTGGTGACAATATCGAATATGTAGAACACTCTTTTAAAACCAAGAACGAAATTATACTGAAATCAACTGATCTAGAAAAATATTATACCGACGGCATATTAAAAATCATAGCTGAGATGGGTGCATTTGAAGCAAAGGGCTCTCAGTGGGTACTCAATAGGATATTCAAGCTAGAGGTGCGAATAAATAAATATGTTCCATTTAAGGGTAGCTCTTATGTTGATCTTCCAGAAAAAATCAAAGCTAAGCTAGCAGCAATTAATGTTAAGAACAATGATCAAAAATGTTTTTTATGGTCTATTCTATCCGCATTACATCCAGCACAAAAGGATCCTCAAAGAGTGAGCAAGTATTTGGATCATGAACATGAGTTTGACGAAGCACTTAAGGGTTTGGAATTTCCTATGAAATTGGATAGCATACCAACCTTTGAGAAAAGAAGCGGGTTATCAATTAATGTATATGCATATGAAGAAAAAGAAAACAAGGACAATAAGGAATATATAATCTATCCATTAAAAATAACAAAAAATAAGGTGGATAAGCATATTAATCTGCTCTACATCAAAGATGAAAAGAATGACCACTACTGCTGGATAAAAAGTCTTTCGAGACTTATTGCATCACAGGTGACAAGGCATGCTCATAAAATATACATATGTGATAGATGCTTGCAACACTTCCACTCTGAAAGCAAGCTAAATGCTCACGAAGAAGACTGCCGAGATCATGATGGAATTAGAGTCGAACTTCCACATAAAGGAAATAACATACTAAGATTCAAGAACAAAAATCATTCTTTGAGAGTCCCTTTTGTGATATATGCCGATTTTGAGTGTTTGTTAACAAAAATTGAAACTTGCCAACCAAATCCCGACGACTCCTACACGAAGCCGTACCAAAAACACGAGCCTATTAGTTTCAGTTACTATATAAAATATGAACATGAATACTATAAGGCACCAGTAACTTACGAAGGATCTGATGCATCTAGGGTATTCGTCAAGATGTTAATGGAGGAAGCAAGGGCAATAGGAAATGTCTACAAAAATGAAAAGCCAATGATTCCCTTGACCAAGAAAGAACAAATTGGTTATGATACAGCCACCCATTGTCATATATGTGAAAAGACTTTGGATGGAGACTCTGTGAGAGACCATGACCACCTTACAGGTAAATTTAGAGGAGCCGCACACAAAGATTGTAACTTATCCTATAGAAATCCATGTTTTGTTCCTGTGTTTATACACAATCTATCTGGATATGACACACATTTATTTGTAAAGGAGCTGGGCATCGATGAAAATACAATTGACCTAATTCCCAACAATGAGGAAAAATATATTTCTTTCACTAAACATGTATGTGAGGGCGTAAATATAAGATTTATTGATTCATTGAAATTTATGGCCAGCAGCATTGATAAGCTCTCTAGGAATCTTTCCAGAAGTCAATTTCGGGAAATGAGTAAGCATTTTTCCAATGAACTACTAGACCTTGTTACAAGGAAAGGTGTTTATCCCTATGACTGCATGGATAGTGCTGAAAAATTTAGTGAGACAACACTGCCTAATAAGAATGCATTTTACAACAAA
>NQII01002308.1:0-13646 GCA_002778355.1 Clitarchus hookeri
CAGAGGTAGATCTCTAAGGTGATGTGGAAACTGGCACAGAATGGATAACCACAAATAGGTAAGTGCTGTCTTGTTTCTTTTTAATTTATTAAATGTGCATGACAGGAAATTAACAAGCTCTTTGAATGCTATACATATATATTTATTTAACTTTATAATTCTGTAGATCCCATATGAGCCATCACAGCTCAGGTGACATAGAGAAGGTTAATACAGTACACTATACACTTAACATAGTTAACAATAAATCAAACCATACACAAACAAAATACAATAGTTTCCAACAAAATAATCCAATAAATAAAAAAAATTACAAAAACCTCTGCAACCAATTGCAACCCTAATTCAATGCAACATAGATGATTTTAANTGCATGACAGGAAATTAACAAGCTCTTTGAATGCTATACATATATATTTATTTAACTTTATAATTCTGTAGATCCTATATGAGCCATCACAGCTCTGGTGACATAGAGAAGGTTAATACAGTACACTATACACTTAACATAGTTAACAATAAATCAAACCATACACAAACAAAATACAATAGTTTCCAACAAAATAATCCAATAAATAAAAAAAATTACAAAAACCTCTGTGCAACCAATTGCAACCCTAATTCAATGCAACATAGATGATTTTAATGCCAAAATACACATGCATTGTTTTTTTATTTAGTATAAAATACATTTACACACACATTCACAAAATCTTTCTACATTTACCTCGACTTAACATATTCGTGTAAACCATTTAAAATAAAACAGATGAATACACACACATTAAATACACTACACCAATAACAAATACATGTATACCCTGCTGAAGTAATGCTTCCTTTTTTTGTTACACAAACAGTTCCTGAAAGTTATATTTCAATATATTTTTCAATGCTGCTGTATTATTTATGTGGGTAATTGATAATGGAAACAATTGAAAATAAGAGTACTGATATGCCTGCTCTTAGAAACTGTGTTGTGTTATTTTATTTGAATTTTTAGGAAGTGTCTCTCTACAATTTCATTTTCCAATTCAAAACTTACAAAGTTTTCACTTGGTTGCAAGTAACATGGCCAATACTGTTATAAAATTAACTATGTCAAGCTGTCAGTTATTTCTTATTCGTCCATCAAGTAAACTCATGTTTAATGATCTCTTCATGCTGTTGTGACACGACTACCTTAAACCTCATACGGTACCAAGTGAATACAATAACTATTCAGAAACTACAGAGAAATTCAGAATAGGGGCNTTATTCGTCCATCAAGTAAACTCATGTTTAATGCATCTCTTCATGCTGTTGTGACACAACTACCTTAAACCTCATGCGGTACCAAGTGAATACAATAACTATTCAGAAACTACAGAGAAATTCAGAATAGGGGCTTTTCTGAAAATAAAAGAACAAATAATGAAAAGTGGTATATTTCCACTTTCTTAATTACACAGAACACGAATTTACTAGGGGCATTAACGTATTACCATTACAAACCACAAGCATGAATATCGTAATACGTGCCCACCTAACCTGATAATGAGTGAATCACGATTTTACATCTTTAACCTAACCTAGGATTGTAGGGTGTTAATCTAACNAAAGAACAAATAATGAAAAGTGGTATATTTCCACTTTCTTAATTACACAGAACACGAATTTACTAGGGGCATTAATTAACGTATTACCATTACAAACCACAAGCAGGAATATCGTAATACGTGCCCACCTGACCTGACAATGAGTGAATCACGATTTTACATCTTTAACCTAACCTAGGATTGTAGGGTGTTAATCTAACCTAGGATTATATGGTGTTAATCTAAACTAGGATTGTTGGGTTTATTTAGTACGTTCCACTTATTTTACCGTTATGCCCTCCTCAATATTAAATAGGTAAGCTGTGCAGAACCCATTTATGTTACTTTTGTGGGTCTACGACGTTTCCTTCAGAAAAAACCCCTATTATGAATAATTGCCGAGAAATAATTAAATTACAATAACACAAGACAAATCCTATCACTATTAAGAGAGACTTTACAATATGGAATAATAACATAAAACAATACAATACAGTAACACACAACACTCAAAATATAACCTAGGAATATTTAGTGTTTGAATGGTTGTTCGCGCTGAGGTAAGGGAAGTGGGTTACATTATCACAGTTTGATATTACCCTAGCATATGTGGATGTCTATAATAACATAAAAGAGAGTGATAGTCATAACCTTCTCTGCATGGTTTGAAAGTGCTGTGGCTGCCGTACAACATTAATGTGTATTACAAACAATACCTGAGACTAGCGCTTACACAATGCAACTTCAGTAACCTGCAAAGATAACAGGATTCTTGAACATATCGCTTTCAACAAACCTCCTTTAAGGACAGATGTAAACAGCTATTTCAAACTACTGTATTGCATGTATTCCAGTGCTGTATATATAAAGCCTTATTATTACAGGCTGAAGGTTGTCCATTTTAATGGAAGTTTTGTTTATAGGAAAGTAGTTCAGGAAGGTTATATTTACATCAATGAAAGAACCAAAATGGATATAAAACATGTTTATTGTACACGGTAAAGGCATATACAGTAATACTAAAGCCATCTTAGGAAGTTTACAAATTAAAAATACTATTTATTATTAAACAACTACACTGCATCCGTAAATGATTCATTTGGACGAAATAGAACTGTATGCGCTGTGCCTGACGTCAACATGGCATAATGCTTGGAATTATAAACAATGTCNAAGAACCAAAATGGATATAAAACATGTTTATTGTACACGGTAAAGGCATATACAGTAATACTAAAGCTATCTTATGAAGTTTACAAATTAAAAATACTATTTATTATTAAACAACTACACTGCATCCGTAAATGATACATTTGNTGTAAACAGCTATTTCAAACTACTGTATTGCATGTATTCCAGTGCTATATGTATACATATATATATATATATATATATATATATATATTTATTTAACTTTATAATTCTGTAGATCGATATAAAACATGTTTATTGTACACGGTAAAGGCATATACAGTAATACTAAAGCTATCTTATGAAGTTTACAAATTAAAAATACTATTTATTATTAAACAACTACACTGCATCCGTAAATGATACATTTGGACGAAATAGAACTGTATGCGCTGTGCCTGACGTCAACATGGCATAATGCTTGGAATTATAAACAATGTCGCTCAATCTTCATATGTATCATACATAACAAGATGATGACTTTCACATGATATACGATACTACAACAGTTGTTTGAAAACATACATAGATTCTCCTAAAATAAATTGCTTCTATTAACTACCACAACAAATTAATGCAACAACTGTGATCAATGGTTTTGGAAGGCTATCCTTCAAATGTTTTCTGGATAAATTATATAATAAGGTTCATGAAATATTTCACGACAATTCAAGTGGCTACATTGCATTGTACAAAAGGATACTATTCCTATTGTATTACAGGCATTATACTTTGTTTGTATTGTTATGTATTTTGAACACACACATGTATGATGTACTCGTTATTTTTTTTAAAATGCTTTACTTCTTGATATGTTCTTATAAAGATATATCATATTGACGAATAAGAAATAAATACATTGGTAATTATTAAGATTAGGGACTTGTCTGAAGGAAACGCTAGAGCAACGAAACTTGCATTAATGGTTTCAGCATAGCTTACTTTATTAATTTTGAAGAGGGCGTCGTGTTAAAATAACTAGAACATATTTTTCAAAAATTGTGAAAAGTTCGTAATACGTGCCTACCTAACCTAACCCCACGATGGGTGAATCACAATTTTTACATTTGTAAACTAACCTAGGATTTTAGTTTAACACCCTAGAATCCTAGGTTAGTTTAAAAATGCAAAAATAGTGATTCACCCATCGTGGGGTTAGGTTATGTTAGGTTAGGTGGGCACATATTACAAACTTTTAACTATTTTTTTAAAATATGTTTTAAATCAAGTGTAAATGTTGGAGGTTTATTCTGTGCATAGAATTCCAACTGCTTTTTAATTAGCTGTCATGCTCATTTAATAGCTCAAAAAGGAACAAGAAACCACTTACCTATTTGTGGTTATCCATTCTGTGCCAGTTTCCACATCACCTTAGAGATCTACCTCTGGAGGTACAGCACCCAAAGCGTTACTCATTATTTTACATGGTGAGTTCCCCAAGAGGCCTATAACCATGTCACAAGTATGCAAACAATCTTGTATCATAAAAACAACTCCACAAGTTGTTTTTACAATACAGCATCATTTGCTTACGTGAAAAAATGTACATAAACATGATGGTGGTTCTCAATAAAAGTGTCGCTGAATCAATGTAGCTCTGACTTCAGCTCCACGATTATTCCGTGGTGCAGCATTCTCCACAGCAGGAACGGGAGGCATAAAATGATCCTCGTCAGCTGGAGGAGGTGGTAGTGGTTCACCATGAGCTACTGCAATGTTGTGTAGCACAGCACATGCAGCGATGACCCTGCTGGTTGTATGGAGGCTTGTTCGTAGTCGATGGCCCAAGCATGCAAACCTTCGTTTCCATACTCCGAACAGCCTTTCCACTGTGTTCCTGGTCCTCTTATGTGCTGCGTTGTACCGGTGTTCTGCAGCTGTTGTTGGGACCAGTAATGGAGTGAACAGAAATGGCAGTTGAGGGTAGCCATTGTCTCCCAGCAGTATTCCTGGCAGAGAGCGATTTTCAAAACGGGTCATCACCCTGCTGTTATGGAAAATCCTCGAGTCGTGAGTACTGCCGGGCCACCTAGTCACAATGTCCAGGATCTGTAGGTTAGGGCCTGAGACAACCTGCAAATTAAATTTAATAATGTTACAGAACATACTAACAACAATGAATGCTGGCAGACAAAAACATTTTAGTATTTGCATATTTAAAATACATTGTATGGTATTAAATGTTTTGTATCCAATAAACATTACACACACAATCCTGTAGATAAACAATCATGTGGTGCACATCCCAGCAAACATACCTGGACATTGAGAGACATGTATCCTTTCCTATTACGGTACAGCTCTGCAAACTGGCCGCCTGGGCTCCTAATGCCAATGTGGGTGCAATCAATGCACCCACTTACACCAAGAAACCCACCATTCTCATAGAATTGCCTGTAATTGTCCTGAAGTTGTGGCTGTCCAGGAAAATGCACAAACTGCAANTGCAATCAATGCACCCACTTACACCAGGAAACCCACCATTCACATAGAACAGCCTGTAATTGTCCTGAAGTTGTGTCTGTCCAGGAAAATGCACAAACTGCAAGAGTTGCCCAGCCTCAAGTCTCCTATGATGGACAATGTTTTCAGTTATTTTATAAGAAATGCCTCTGCTTTATTTACACAATTCAACTGAACTACCTGCGTTACATACTAGACACTTTATTGCAGATATTACTGAATACCACACAAGCTTATTTAAAATTGCATGTCAGACATATTGGAACGTATGTACTGANCAAACAGACATCATGTGTGGTCACATTTGACCAACTGCTCTACTTAAAAGCACGGTACATTGTGGCTAACTGTGATGACCCCATGCTTCAACATGTGGTAATTCGCCTAGGTGGCTTTCATTTACTGATGTCATACTTGGGTTCTGTCTGTTNCCTACAAGTTTGGGACATCCCAGATCACCTATCTCTCAGCTGCTGAAATTCTTTGGCTGTTCAGCAAACACAAAGCTGTGTCTATAACACCGGGATGGAAAGCGTTTATGGAACAAGCCACCCCTGATCTCGCCTTTGAGAAAACGTACACTGCGTGCCTTCCTTTTATTAATGCTCCTCCTTCCGAGTCCGACACTATCTACACTGCATTGCTAGAAGCAGCAGGGAAGTGCAGGGCCAACAAACAGACATCATGTGTGGTCACATTTGACCAACTGCTCTACTTAAAAGCACGGTACATTGTGGCTAACTGTGACGACCCCATGCTTCAACATGTGGTAATTCGCCTAGGTGGCTTTCATTTACTGATGTCATACTTGGGTTCTGTCTGTTACCCAATGAATGGCAGCGGATGGAAGGATTTAGTTCACACCTGCTACGCCATGAATACAATTGAGAAAATGATGACAGGGCAAATGTACTACAGGGCAGTGAGAGCCCATATTTTAGCACATGCTGCCCTTTCAATTTGATTTTAGACAATTCTTTGAAAACAATTGGGCACAACATTTATTTTAAGTGCATTTCACCGAGTTCAATACCATACATGGTCAAAACTATCATAACATGAGTCGTTTCCACGGACATCGGGCGTAGAAAGTCGAAAAATGGCGTTTTTGAGAGTTTTGGGAGTTTTGGGAGTTTTGCCCATTTTTTGGCGTGCTCTAGCGGCAGAACGGTTAGTCGTAAAAAAAAACTGTTTTCAACAAACAATATAGGCAATTTTGTCTACTTTAATTTTGTATAGAATAGTCTTTTCGAAAAAACGCATAGTTCCCAAGATATAGGCAAAAAACCTAAAAATGTGCCAAAATTTCGAGGTTTAAAAAAAAAAAAAACAATGTTCCGGGCAAAAATTCTGTCAGGAAACCTCAGATTCTTGTTCAGCGACCCAAAAAACATAAGAAATGACAACGATTACGACTATATCTAAACTTTCCCCTATTTTTCCTAATTTGCCTAGCCTAACTACAGTAAAGGATGTGTTGCATTGTATTAATAGCAATATATCGTGGCATTACACACCCCTTTGCCCAAGTGGACTCATGCATCCCTTAAGGAGACAGCAACCTGGAAACACTGTAGCCAGTGGAATGCAAATGCATCATAGCAAGTGAAATGAAAACACTTTTCAGAAAAAAATGTAATACTGTAATAATGTTAATTTATATAAAAGTAATAATGTCTTCTGAAAAGGAGATTGCCTTTAAAGGACTTCATCATTGTAACATGTCATTTAGTGTGGTAACATTCTCTATCAGCTTCACAACTTCAACCATAACAGACATTTGTTAGTAAACGGGGGTATCACCAATGTGCTTAATTTAATTTATGCAATTTTTCATTATTACAATCATATCACAGAGTGCTCCTTGATATGCTTCATTATTCGCCATTTGTCCTTGGTTCTCACCACTCATAACGATAGCCGACGTGATTCGTTCAGTTCGTCTCAGCACTCAGACCAGACCGGCGGCATTGGTCACCTGCTCCACGAGCCCCCTCGGTACCATCATTTAGGCTGTAATTATTTCACATAGTAATATTAAATTAATTAACCAGAACATTTCTTTTATTTATTTTAAGTACCGAGGGGAGAGCCACCTGCCCTCTCACCAGAGAGCTTAACACAATCGCATATCAACATATTGATTTCACACTAAGGTCACCGGCTGGCTGTAAGTGCTGGGTCTACTTTCATATATTATTCACCTGTAGTCAGAACAGTGAATAAACTGCTTTACCAAGTTAACTCTTTTAAATAATGGTAGGGTACTACACCTTTTGTAACATCACCCACAGTTTTATAGTGTATTTCAGGTGAACGAGGTTGCCTAGAGTGTCGTCATCAGGTATAAATAGTGCAACAGTAAGTGTGTGACGACATCATCAACAAACTGATGGAGATATCCAGGGCCCCTTTGGGCTGTCGACCGAATGACTGTCATTATTAACTCTCCACTGGGTTATGGTGCCGGGCAATCCAACATTCACCAGCCCTAGGTAACCTCGACCACGTAAAAATGCTGCACACTATTGGCGACACTTTGGGGCACTTATCATTTCATCTTCGCCCTACAAGCCAGTTCGATGCCACTTGGTGGTGTGTTACAGTGTAGGTTTCTGCGCGAGCTGCTGCGAAGCATCGACGAATTGCCAGTGTGTCCAACAGATGTGGCTTTGGTGTAAACACCGTTTCAGATCTCCTACCCATTTACTAAAAAAGTTACCTCTTGTATTAAATGAGTAGGGTGGTCTATTGAGTTATGTAATCCTTGTCGGCAAGAAGATGCAAGTTCCGTTATTGTCGACCTGCAATACGCACTCTTGGCCCGATGTGGTTGGTGCGGCCCAGTGTAGCTGGTGTAGTTGTTGTGACTGCGGTGGTCAGAGTGGGCCCAAGGAGCTCGTGGCTGTGTGGTTCACGTGAAAACATACAAGTATGTGTATTTACTCACCTAAGTAGGCGGTGATTTTCTCGCAGTGAGTAGGAAGTGGTTCATGCGCTCGCGTTCCTTGGGATACTGGCGGCGAAACATGAACTCGGCCAGGTACCATAGGAGGGGGCTGTCCTCCTGCAATACCGAGGGAGACAATGCCTCATATCCTGCCACATGCAATTTGTTCTTTTGGTGTTCGCTCCTTTATCGAGATCAACAAAATTCATGCTATGATTCACCCGAAGGTGCTCATAGTCGTTCTCTAAAAGACAATTTTAGGTGTGCCAACAATCACTTATAATTGTCGTTCCAGGCTCTATGAATTGCTTGATTATACTCAGAAGCATCCTGTTTGTACGATTTTCGATAGGAACAAGAAATATACGATTAATAAGTCTCTTGAATCTGCCGAAAATCCACTGCCCCTGGACGATGCGACCATTATTATAATTGCGCTTCCCAAATTTAGCTTCATTTATCTCAACGAAAGAGCCCACCCTCTCAATTTTATCCCTTCTCTCACACATACACCATTCAATCATCACCTCACGACAAAAGGACCAATCCACTATTGTAACCATACTAATATGGCACATTCTATCAATAAATTGGTGCGAGGATGTTAAATAGTAAGATAAAAATATGTTATTTTACAAATCAGCGCAAAACTTAATGTACTTTTTTGAAACCATATGCCATGTCGAAAATATTTTCAAAAATTACAAAGCACCTTTCTATATATCTTACCTACGTGTGTCCTAACTCACCATTGACAGTGAAAAATTTCACTGTTCTCGGCCAATTCTACAACTGTCGGGCATGAGTTGCACATTTCATCTTCGACAACACACCATGACCTACTAAATAATCACACAGTAGTGGCCAAAATAACGTTAATTAATTAATCTGCCTAACTTTCTGGTAACACCAGCCACATAGACGACTGTCATGCACAGAAGCATGCTCCCACCATTCTTATATTACATGCCATCACAAGGTTGGTTTCTGATGTCACAAATCATGCGTGAAGCAACACTATACTCGCCGCGAACAGCACAGTACTGCACATACTGGCCAAGTAACCTATGGTAACATCTATACTTCCACAGCAGGCTGGTGACCTCCGATTCACATTTGTATACTTACTTCAGCATTGCAGGGCTATACAACATGGCGTCAAATGTGTACTAAGGGCCGTATGCAGAGATCTTACTTTTCTTGGTCCACAAGCCTTACTTCCAGAAGTAAGGCAGCATTACTTTNCACGCTGAAGTAACTCAAAATGATCTCCGTCAAATATCCTTGGCACTTCGTACTCCATCACGCACAACTGTTTGATACACTGGTGAGTGATACACTGGACATAAATAAGATTACCACNCACGCTGAAGTAACTCAAAATGATCTCCGTCAAATATCCTTGGCACTTCGTACTCCATCACGCACAACTGTTTGACTAGTGAGTGATGCACTGGACATAAATAAGATTACCACATAAATTTTTTGGAGGTTAAGATACGCAGTGAAATAATTCCCACATGGTAATAACAAAAAAATGTTCATCATTTACATGTAGCATACGCCACAATTGCTCTTTAATTGAACATTACAACTTATTAAGCATGTGTTATTTTCGAAGGTTCGTCCACCATCTTGCTTAAGTAAGCTCCCAAGTCTCGCGTTTGGCAGACTTATTTCTCGCCACTTCCTTTCGTTGAATTGAAGTTGGTCTTCAACAAGTTAGACTTAAGTGAGGTTCTTGCACTGTACTTAGGGCTTCCGTTTGGTTATAAGTTCGACTTCCAAGAAAAGTAAGATCTCTGCATACGGCCCTAAGTTTCTAAAATCCTTGTATATTATTAATTTTATTTTCGACATTCTACTTATTGTATCATTAAGCCCTCGTAGATATCAATCAATTAAGCTATATAAAATCCATATATATTGTTTTTGTAGGTCCGCTATATCTCCTTATAAATGTAAATATTCATTATAATTAATTATAATTGTTTTATGAAAATAATGAATCGATAGGTTTTTGAATAATCGGTTATTTGACATGGAATTATCCCATCACTTATTTCGTGTTTATTTATTGGTATTAAAAGACGTGTGGTTTTTGAATTACAATTTTCTAATTGAATTTTTTTGTGATTGCTTTATTTTAAAAAGTTTTATTGTAATTTGCTTTTATTATGGTAAAGAGGTAAACTTTGTATGTTTTCTAGCGGGATATTTTTAAAATCTGTTGGCTACTGTTTACGTTTTGGTATTCTTATTGTTTTTTTGCTAGTCATTTGAGATTTTGAGGGTTATGGGAATGGGAATAGTATGCTAAAACTTTCGTTTTGCCATTAGGCTCACTGTTGGCCACGTTACCACGAAAAATTGTTAAAACACGTGTTAACTTTTACATTCGTTGTAATAGCGACATTATATTTACTGCAATGTTGAATATGTAAGAATGTATAATAATTGACATCTAACTTCTTGTACCGTGTTAAAATTTAGTTATAAACGGTAAGTAATTGATTTACAACAAAATTCGTGGTTATTCAAGATATTTACTTACGTCTTTGATACGTATGCACTTATACTGATATGTGATGTTTATTTCTACACGACTTAATAAGTTAAAATATAAAAATTATTTAAATTTCTGAACGAGTGATTTTCCTACTCATCAGAATTGTTTAGAATATGTAAGCAGTTTCAATTAGCTTTTGAGGAAAAAAGACCAAATTGAAGTGGCATCAGGATATGTAAAATAATCAATTTCGAGAAATGTGAAAAAAAAAAAAAAAAAAACTTGAAAATTGTGTGTATTAACATTACTAATTACGAATATCTATAATCACATAGGTAAATTGTTATATTCGCTGTACATATTATGAATTTCAATACTGGGAAGTGCTATTAGGATAAGGGAAATTGTGGGGTAAAGGTCTTAAAAAACAGAAAAATTACCACCACAAGAATTGACGAAATGCATGAAAAATGTTAGACGCCCCTGCAAATTCCTCCAGAAAAGCAAATTTACACAACATTATCACCATTCTTCTTCCTGGAGAATGAAAGACAGCGAGTGTGAAGGGCATGTCAATTTAGTGGTAATTATTGAGATTAGGGGCTTGGTAGTTATACAGAGTAGCTGCTTTTCTGAAGGAAACTTCCTAGACCAACAAAAGTAGCATTAATGGATTCTGTACAGCTTACCTTTTTAATAATGAGGGCTTAATGGTAAAATAAGTAGAACGTACTAAATAAAATAGTTAAAATAGGAGTCGTTCGGCAGCTTTTTTTAAATCGGATGACATGTAATGTTGCCTGCGCAGACTTGAACTGTGTTCAGTTGCTGTTTAGATGCAATACATTGCGGTTCATGAGTTGGGTAGTCCAAATCCGACCGTGCGAAGGTTTGCGATTTAAGAATGGCTGCTGCAAATACGAGTACTTCTGTGCGTTACAGTTTATGTGGCTTGTATTACTTGGACGTTTTAATAGATCATGGTGTTTTGTCGAATGAGGTAAGGTGCAAGTCATGCACGACGGTAGTTGAATTGGCCAAGGACAGTGGAATTGTACCAGTCGTGTACCTAGGTGAGTTAATTCATATACGTCTGGTATGTTCTACTGGTACTTTAAAACCAAAAAATCCCACTTTAGAATAAAATCGTATGTTAGATTAAAAGCCTATAGTCCTAGGTTAGATTAAAACCCTGTATTCCTAGATTAGATTAAAACCCTACAATCCTATGTTAAATAAAAATGTAATATAGTGATTCACTCATGTGGGGTTAGGTAAAGTTAGGTTAGTTGGGCACATATGGTAATTATGCAGTTTAGGGGCTTTTCTGAACGAAACATTCTAGGCCAACAAAAGTAGTATTAATGGGTTCTGCACAGCTTATCTTGTTCATATTTAAGAGGGGGTCATGTTAAAATAAGTAGAACTAGTTAAAAAAAATTGTGAAATGTATGAGCAGTTTGGCCGGTGTGTTTACGTCGGTCGCCATTTTTAATGGCTGCGCATCGCTGTTTCCCACGCTATCTACCGGCCGTGGATATTCAGGAGGGCGTAATGTTAAAATAAATAGAACATATTAAATAAAACATTTAATAGTACGAGCGGTCTGCCACTTTTTTTACGCCGGACATCTTAATATTTGGTGCTTTCGGCATCGTGCCGTCACCTTTTTGGCTGTAGGTCGTTGACGTCATTGTAACAGTTTTTTATACGTCATCGTCATCAAATTTCAGTTGCCGTTCAGATGCAAAACAGTGCGGTTGTGTTGCGGGCGCGACTTGTAACGTCAGAATCGGACAGATTTAAAAACTTAGAGTGCACTAACGAGTGCTTCTGTGCGTATTTTCCCGTATGAACATGTGCTTCTGTGCATAATATTCACCTATGTGGCGGGTGTTACTTGTTTTGTCGAGTGAGGTAAGGTGTACAACAATTGAATTGGCCGAGGACAGAGGAATTGTACTCGCCGCTACCTAGGTGAGTTAATTGATATTCTTCCGTGTGTATTGCGAATCCTTTAAATCCCTAACATCGTAGATTTGACTAAATTTGTATATTAGTTTAAATACCAAAAATCCGAGGTTAATTTAAAACCCCACTATCCTAGGTTAGATTAACACCCTATAATCCTAGGTTAGTGTAAAACCCAACAATCCTAGGTTAGTTAAAAAATGTAAAATAGTTATTCACTCATCGTGGGGTGTGGTTCTGTTAGGTTAGGTTGGCACATATTATGAAATTAGTCTGACGTTAATGCCTCTAGTATATTCGTGCTCTGCATAATTAGTAGAGTTGAAATATACCACCTTTTGGTTTTTTTTTTTGCAGAAAAGACCCTAAACTGCATAATTACAGTTTTTTCTTTTATTTTCATAAAAGCCCCTATTCTCAATAATTACAAATTTATCTGCTGCATACAATTTTTAACTTCTTCATACACCAGATATGAAGCAGGTAAATAATTGTGCTGTTTGCACTCACTACCACTTGTGCTCTGGGAAGCAGAGTGGTGCCAATTTTGTGTGAATTCAGAGTTAGTTGGCAGTTTGTACAAAATCACAACAGTTGCAAACGTGTAATAAAGAATGTACAGACACATACTATCATCACCAGCATCATCAACAAAATGCTGAATTACTCGCCTTGTAACTGAAAACTTCACAAATAGTGAAGACCCTATGCAAAAAAAATAACATTTGACCCAAATATTCATGTTGCGTAAATATGGTACAAGCAATGGGCCATTCCATACCAAGAACCTGAAATGTTTACCATTGGTGTGATTTTTTTATTCATGCGCCGATCAGCTAAAACTGTAAAATTATTATTATAAATGGCAATGTTTTACAAATTTGCTCATTTTTACAATTACGAGAATTTAAAAAATGTATAAAATATTTCAGTATTTATACATTTTTACCTTGCACTTTAAATTTAATGTTCATACATGGATTCC
>NQII01002308.1:13665-39023 GCA_002778355.1 Clitarchus hookeri
AAGTCGTTACCGACTTTATTGAGAACATGCCAGTCAGTGTAATCGTTATATACACACAGGTAGGTGTAGTGACATTTTTTGAAGGTTAATAATAACCCGCAATTGGGCTACCACCCAGTGGCGAACTCTCTCACCTCCCCCCTACCCGACCAAACTCCACTTCCATGCTCTTCCTGAACTTTGCAATCATCCTCACAGATACCAATTCCTCCCTCAACACATTCCGCTCCCTCACAGACCTCACAAGCATAGACTGCCTACTTCGCTTCGTTCTCCTCCACACCCTCTGAAGCTTCTCACTGTGGTTTCCTCTCCCTCTTAACACCCCCATACACTTAGCTGGCAGCGTAACCTTCCCCAACCTCCCTCTCCATTCACCATCCTGTACATCCTGACCAGCATTTAAACTTTCCTCTGGTCCTTCAACGAGCTCCACCCCATTTCTTTCATCATCACTGATTACCTATAGTCCTCACCATCTTGCCCCTGTCTTCTCCACCTACCCATCACCCATCTTGCTGCCCTTCTTTGCACCTTCTCTAGCTCTCTCACCTCCACCTCCACATACGGGTCCCATACTGCTGCCACATATTCTAACATAGGCCGTACCATTTTGCCATATGCCTTCTTCACCTCACTGCTGACTCCCTTCAGAACCCTTCCCAACATACCCAAAGCCCTTCTTCCCTTTGCAACTACCCTCTCTACCTGTTTTTCCATCTGAGGTCTCCCTGCAATACAATCCCTAGATACTTATATTCTGCTGCTTCTTCTATCTCTTGCTCCTCCCATCTGTACATGTCCCTGCTTATCACCTTTTTCCTTGTAAACCTCACTACCTTAGTTTTTCTTACATTTATCTTCATTTTATTTTCCATGGTACACAACCATATCCTGTCAATGTCTGCCTACATGTTTTCACCCCCTCCCACCTCTGCATACAATACACAATCATCTGCAAACAATCTTATTTTTCCCCTAATCCCCAAACCCATGTCATTTACCATTATGGTAAACAACAAAGGGCCCAGCACACTTCCCTGTGGCACCTCTGACGTATCCTCTCCTTCCTCCGATATTGCCCCCTCCACTTTCACCCTGTCCGCCCCCGGAAGAAGTCCCCAATCCATTCCACTACCCACTTGTCTGGTATCAGCTCATCCACTTTCTTCATCAAAGTCCCATGGGGCACCTTATCAAATGCCTTCTCAAAATCAATGAAGCAGGCATCAACCTTCTTCCCCTCATCAACTGCCTGCACCAGATCCTCTAACAGCCCAGCCAGCTGTGTCTCACATAAGTGTCCTTTCTGAAACCATGTTGTGACTCCTTCAACCGATTTCTCTTGTTCATAACATTCACAACATACTGAATCACCAGCCTCTCTATCAACTTACCTGTACTCCTTGTGAGACTCACCGGTCTGTAGCTGCCAGGCCTCTCCCTATCCTCCCCCTGCTTGTGTATTGGGACCACCAAGCATCCTTCCAACCTTGTGGCAACTTACCCTCTCCTTAGGATTTGCTAAACAAGACCTCCAAATATTTCACTAACTCTTTCCCACCAAACTTAAGTGCTGCATTCCCTATCCTGTCTAGTCCCACTGCCTTATTGCTCTTCAACCCCCTGATTACCATTGCTAACTCCCACTCCCTCATCTTAAACTTACTAAACAACCCCCAATTCCTATTAGTCTCCCTATTCCAATCCTCCTTTGCCTCAAACACTGACAAGTCTGGCCTTCATTTCAAAACTGTTTGATTAACATTGAACAACCTATAGGCCTACTTGCCTTTTTGTACTCAGAAAGTGTTCAAGAAAATAAAAGAGTCTTGTATGAACATTAGAAAAATGCTTTATCTGTTGAAGATTAAAAATCGCCTCGCCACTGCCAATGCTTTGATGGATTTTCTGTTCTTGTAACAAAAACTTCTAAATTAAAGTTAAAGAAAACTTTTATCAAGATGCCTGAGTTTGGTGGTCTACTGGGTGTTTCAGCGGGACATCCCTCATACCAATTTCAGTAATA
The DNA here is from genome assembly GCA_002778355.1 of Clitarchus hookeri. Taxonomy (NCBI): domain Eukaryota; kingdom Metazoa; phylum Arthropoda; class Insecta; order Phasmatodea; family Phasmatidae; genus Clitarchus; species Clitarchus hookeri. The sequence goes on from NQII01002308.1 coordinate 15,695, forward strand.
TAAGTTACAGGATGTTACAGAGGGACATCCCACTGCTGCCACAATTTGTCACAGTGCCAGCGTTCATGTCTACAGGATGGTAAGGTGGACTGCCAGCATATCATCAAACTGCCAAGCCATACTCTGTATGTCTCAGTGCATGTATCCAATTGTTGTGCATGTGTTAGACTCTCTGTGGATAGTAGGGGTACCATGTCGTGAAAATGTGTTAAAATGGGAAAATAATAGGCTGCCTTCAGGGTACCCACATTTCTTGCTAAGATGTAGTAGCAGGAATTGTACAGCTATCATCGCAGGAATAATATGTCTATAATAATTATTCATAATGCTAAATTCCTGAAAATGCACTAGCATGATGTGGCATAACTATACCCTTAAAATGACATTTACAATGATTATTCATTGGGTCATCCATGGGTACAGAATATGACTGAATCCATGTCTGTTACACTCTAATCTGGCATTAACTAACTTTATTCAGCTGACCTTTATTTTATGGCTTTGACATGCCTAACAATAAATTGTGTTGACTTGATTAGTAATTTGTTATACTTGCCAGCAGGTAACCACATGAGGAAAATGTATAAGTTTTCATCTTTCTGAATTAATTCTTCGTAGTGCTGGGATCCTTAATGCTCTTTTAAAAAAGATACAACACTTAAGATAAAATACACTTAATATGTATCACAGCCTTTATTCAGGTTCTCTGTCATACCATTCAATTAATGAAATGGTGTTAGTGAGTGCAAGGATCCAACACCTGATATCTCTCGTGGACATTTTATAATGTTTTCAAAAAGGACTAATAAGAGTTAGTATTTATGTGCATATTCATGTCAAATTATGATTTAATTCAATTCAGTAGCCATTCTTTGATACACTATAGATTGTCTTACATAGTTTATGACTATATCCTTGAACATATTGGGGAAGCAACCTACCAAACCACTCATCAATTTGCAATACAATCTGTAATGTTAAAAGTACACTCATTTAATAAAATTATACTACTTGTCATACCAAACTCTAAATAAATGATCACAGTATGTCTATGTGCAATGGACTTCCTAAAGTTTGTCTGTCAGGTTCCTATGACCCTCTCCTGGGCCAAAGTTCCTTGATGAGGACCTTCTGGACTGCTATCACACTGCCTCAAAATGGTTGACTGACTGACAAATGACGAAATAACTCTGAGTGTAGTGCTCCAACTCTCTATATACTGTGTTAACTTCTACTGCATATGCGTGGACCACACACTGCAGACAGACGCATTGCCTCGTGATACCTACCCTCATAATGGGGTTCCGTGTCATGCAGCAGTATCTTTCATGTGACTTCACTTGAATAACTGGCATCTTGTGCATGAGTTGTTCTTTATGACTAAGAATCAAAATCTACGGAGATTGCTGCCATTTATATATATTATTTACACAATTAGGGGCTGCGGTGGCTGAGCGGTTAGACTGCTCACCTCCCACCAAGACAAACCGGGTTCAATCCCCGGCCGGGTTACTCCGGATTTTTGCAAGTAGGAAATGTGCCGGGCAATGGGTTTTCTCTGGGATCTCCCATCCCCCCCCCCCACNAAGTTCTTGTTAAGAGCCGTCCAAATCTCTCAACTCAACATTTACACAATTTCGTATCTTTATAGCAGACAGATGCATGGCTACACAATTATTCTCAAATAAATTATTTTAAAATCAACAAATGCATTTAATGGATTCCTAATAATATTGGTTTCCAACCCAGTTACATTAATAAAATGCCAAGATAATATAATTTCAATGAGATTAGTTGTGACATTGGCTTTCCTATACCTTACTGTGTTCTAGTTTTCAGCAGGACATGCACATCTATGTTGTCACCTCGGTGCTTAATTAAAATTTTTACCATTTATTTATGAGGTGAAGTTAGAAATCAAACAGATTTTTCCTTATGGTTGCCCAGAAGCAGAAAGTCAGTTTGCTATTGTTAATTTTACTTTTTACAATGTCGTGACAATGTGCGATCTGGTCCACCTCTTCACACTGAGACCTGACCTATACAGCCAACTTCCTGAATGATCAAGTATAGTCAATGCAATAAAAAATAAAGTTATTAATATAACAAATAAGTCTACTTTCCTCTACATGAATGCAAATAATTTTGATGAAGTTATTGAAGTGTTAGATGGTGGCTGGTCTTGATGTCTCATTAATGGCAATGTTAGAGATGCAATCAGAAACATATCATCGGCCGGCGATTTTTATAATTATAAATACCTCTCTCTTTCTCTCTCTCTTTCTTTCTCTTTTTCTCTTTCTCTCTCTTTCTCTCTCTTTCTCTCTCTTTCTCTTTCTCTCTCTTTCTCTCTCTTTCTCTTTCTCTCTCTTTCTCAGAGAGAGAGAGAGAGCAAAAATAATGATTTCTGAATTTGTAATTTACAACTTAAACGAGGTTTTATTGTTTGAATACTTATTATATTATATTTATATGTGATAATGGGACGGTTACAAATCTGAAGTTGGAAGAAGTGGCGACATCGACCTGACATGGCGTGTTTATGAACGAAGCATCAAGTTTGTACTCGTGTTTTTTAAACCTACCTAGGCAAGTTATGATGATGAGATAAATTGGTTTTTCTATGGCAGGAATAAATATACTGTAAAGTGCGCCGTGACCGCTGTGTGTGTGAAAGAGTATTGTTGCCATAACGTTACGTTGGACCAGTGTGTGCAATTGCAAATATCGGACCTGTGAAATTTATAAATTTTAACCGTGAACTGTTTTTAAGACAAATTAATTGTTTGAAAGTTATATCTGTTTATCACAACTTTGTAACCTGGCCCTAGGTGTTTGAAACACAATTGTGTAACGTGCTTACGTTTCTGTGATTTGAATGTTTTCCCCAACCCCAACAAAATACTAAACCCAGCCAGATAAATTTAAATAAATAATTAAATAAACATAGAAAACAGTAAGTACCAATTCATAGAAATATGAGCTGAATAAAAGTTACGGTAGGCCTATTTGTGTGCATGTTCACAACTATCTTTTAGGTTTGTCATTGCTGCGTACAAACAATAAGTGACATGAATTGTGTGCTTGAATTTACTGAGTTTTTTTTTTTTTAACCTGTTGTTCCTTCATTTTGATTTTTATACCAACTGAGGCTGTCCTTTTAATGAAATAACCCAACACATATCAATAACAACAAGTTAAATACTACAGTTCTTTCCTTTCGCAGTTATAACAGTGTTAAACACAGTCTCAGCTAAATGTTAACGTGCATTATGTATAATGTGCTATGTCGTCTATAACAAATATGTTAACAATGTATAATAATAACTGTAAGAACTATAGTCAACATAGACATTGTTAAAAAGTCATAAAGCTCACCTAAATATGGTTATAGGCCTAAATTGTGAATATTCGTACAAAATGGTTTTTGAAATATGACTAAATTCTTTGAACAGGGAAAACAGTTAACAAGCATTTGACATTTAAAACGTAGTCACATGGCAGTGTTTATGTATACATGTAGGTGGAAGGATACATTTTTGAGGATATATTTTAAAAGAACTTCTCTTGTTGTACTTGTGTGGTGTGTGAACTCACAAATATTAAAATTTGTAGTGGAAAGGAAAAGAGAATTTTAAAGGAATAATTATGTAGAAATTTGTCGGATGTGCGAGTGATGCATAGTAAAATTTCTACTGCGTTGCTTACTTCCTCTTTGCTTGTGGCATCTGGCTGTGCGATCTGATGCGAATCGGCTTACCTTAGAGATATTCTGAGCATGGGAAAATGCTAATTTCTTATAAAAGCGAAGTAAGATAGACTGATTCTTGATATAAAGTCAGGTAAGTACTTAATATAAAGTTTTTGAATCCTTAGCATTGACCATTAAAGGCTTTGAAATTACATTAGTACACATGACACTTTTGTATGAAAACACAGACAAGGCACAAAATTTCCATACCATTAGAATGAAAATGACACACTGAAACATAATAATCCCTTGAGAAATAAAATATTACAACTCCTTTCAATACTACACAAACAAAGCCATTCATATGCAGTGTGAGTAATTGTAGTTTTATTGCTAAAATAAACACACTTGTTAGAAATGGCAACTTCAAGGATAATGTGAGAATTATTAAGTACAGAAATATTAATCCAATCTATAAGAAAAAATTGCTGTCGTTCAAATAGAAAACAAATTTTTCAAAAGATCTGAATGTTTAATCACCTCTCAAAATTCAGCAAGCAAAATTGGTAATTTTCTTGAAAAAATAAGGTTGCACTGACTGATTAATTATGTGGAAATTAAGCTTGATTCCATGTTCATGATAATGTACAGTTATTTGGTTAGAGATTCTATCTGCTGGCTTCTGGTAAATGTTCAACACAAATTTTATGCCCCTCATTTAAATCAGCAAAAATAATTTTAAAATTACAAATGCACTCTCTAAAAGATTTCAATTAAAATTTTTGAAATCCAAAGTTTAGAAATATGGTAGCACACATATATAAGTTTGACGCACTTCAAAAACTACGGCAATGCGTTTTGGGCCGCTTCTTATCATGCCCGCATATTTAATTACACTAGGTGCCTCTCTAACACTTTTCCTAGCATTACTGTGGGCTATATATGCATAATTTAAAAAAAATATTTGCAGCACAAAAGTTACAACGTACTGCTTTCTATGGTGTCTATGGAGAGAGTCCTTAATCAAAAGGGTTCACACGGGGACGCTGATTAAATACTGGAAATTCCAAGATAAACGTTACTTCCTGAGATGTCGCTATCTTATCAGTTCTGTAATTTAATGCATTCCTCCATGGCGAAACTGCTTGATTAAACCAGGTAAAGTGCAAATATAAAACTATGACCAATATAATTAACACTTCCAGAGATATTTGAGCTCAGTTCACATAGCAAAATAAATGAAAAAAATAGAACTGTCAAAATATGTTAAATGTAAACAAACCAAAATAAATTAATACAAGTTAGAGGTGATGTCCTGAATTATAATTCTAGCTATAACTGAGGGTAGGGGTTCTAACATTACATTTAAAATAAATAAACATTCAACTCAAAATAAACTGAATCATAAACAAATGGCTTTAAATGGTGAAATTGCTATAGAATTAGCCCCCCCCTCCAAGTTGTTAAAATACAGTTTAAATGGATTATCGACAGCTTACAAAATTTCTAATCATATTTAAAGGTGATTTTTATGTTTACCAAGTGAAGTAAAGTTTCTATTGTTCTTAATTTGAAATACCAGTACCAATCTTCAGAAACAAAAATATTACATACATATTATATTAAATATTACACAACGCATTTCTAAAAACTTCAACATTAATAACTTCAAATATGAAAATTCAATTACATACATTATCTGAGAAATGATTATGTTGTCGCGTGCCGGTTTAGGGATTATAGCACGACATTGGCTCACATCCATCACCCCCTCACACCCCCCCGCCTAGCGCACTTCGCTGGCGCCTGCGAGACGGCACGTGGAACCACAGGCAGGTGGAAAATTTCGGGACACGTGGAGCTGAAGCGAAGGCCTCCCCCCCACACCCCCTTCATCTTCGTACGTCTCTAGCCGCCGGGAGATCTGTTGAGAGTGCAGGGCTTTCTTGAGTCATCAGCAAATAATCCAGTGTAGTTCGCCTGAACGCAGTAAATACGCACCACGGAAGTATCGCTGACGACAGTAGGTATTATCCCCCCCGCCAAACCTTCAGAAACGAGGACACGTGTGTTGGAAGGCTTGGTTAGGCGTCTTCCACTTCACCCCTCTCACCCCCTTCCCTCCCCTACAAGGCGCCACGTGCCGCCAATTCAGGACAAAGGCAGGCGTGTATAAAAACCCCTTTCCAAGAATAGGAGGGGGTCAGTAATATCGGGTACGTCAGGCAGTCATATCGGGGCAGTTGTTAGTTCATCTTCACCGCCGAGAGACGTCAGTTCGAGCAGAGAGTAAGTCAGTACAACAGTTACCAAGGCCGGGATATCGGAACCCGGCCACGTCCGTCAGCCGCATCATTAGGGGGTCAGTCATATAAAAACAGTTGATCATCACCGGTCCGCGGGGAGAGTTGCGTGAGTACGAGTCCGAACAGCAGCCCAGGGAGAATCAGCACCGGCGGGCCAGCTTCCACGGCCTACCACTTCGCTGGAACTCATTCCCAGATGACAGCCTACCCACACTCACCGCTGAGTTAAGTATAGAATTCGTCGTCCAAAGAAGCCCCACTCAACCACGAATTCGCCCCGTGAATACGAGTAAACAAAGTACTACAGTACCACACCTCTCAAGTGTTGATGTTGTGTATTTGTGAATATATATAAGAGACAATATATTCGTACTTCAAAATACAACAGTGATAGTCTACCTCATTATAATACCCGCAACCTCCAAGCACTTTTTAGTCGGTGCCTGGAGGACATTAACTCTGACCAGATAAGCCACCATGTCCTCGACAGTGGCGGTACCTGCGTCAAGTTAATTTGGCGCACAACTGTGGGGCCTAAATACATAAATACGTCAATGTTTTTTTTTTTTAATGAGTTAATATGAAACAGAAAAAGAAACACCGAAACAATGTTACAAGTGGTGGTGAAGTTTTTGTTTGGAAAGCGATATCAAGGTGGCAGTAGTGCTTCCCAAGATGCCTCATTGATTCCAACGGAAATCAGGAAGCTTAGTGAACTGGCAAGAACAATAGTTTATCGCCATGTTGTTTAGGTTCAGATCCCGCGGCGGTCGTGGAAACTCGTTGCCGTCTACTTCACTCTTCCGTGTTGAAACTCAGGAACACATACTGGATCAGCAACTGGTGACAACACTTTCACTGCAGAGCATTCTTAAAATGTTTTAAACAAATTATTAATGCTTTCATGAGTAACGCAAACGTCACTTGTACTAGGGCATATAGCGCAAAACATTCTACGGTACAATAACGTTCAAGTACACCAAAAATGTTTATTGTTCTTTAGCCTTTCATTTTACCACTATGTGTTTACAATAGCACTTTTCAAATTTCTTGAAGTTACCTGCAGAAAGTTTGCATAGGTGTCTATCTCACTAACTACCATTTTGTTACTAACTACTGGGTGATTTAGGCAATGTAAATCTTTACCATAGCACATTATCCTAATAATCCAACTCACTAAAGTTACAAATCTGAAGACCCTATGCAACTTCTAAGGGAATTGAGTTGTTTCAGGAGTAATAACTTCATAGTCCTGAGCATCTCTAAATATTCTTTTAAAATGTGCTATTTCAACAATCAAGAATTGTTACACCAGTCAAACTTTAATAAGATCTCGTGAAAAACGTAATAATCAATCAACAATTGCAACAAGCAAATTATTTACAAGTAATGACGTAATAAAACTCTCATATTATATACACAACTGTTTTCAACAATACATTTTAGGATATCATACAAGTCACGTGTACAACAGAAAAATACTGAGAAGAGTAGTGTAAGAAAAAAGTGACTGCAAATTATTCCCAAATAAATATAAAGCCCTTATTCCAGTTGGGATTTATCATGAAAACTGTAGGTACTGAATTATTTATACGAAAACATGGTTAGGAGTGTATTGTGTCACACTAGTGTGTATGTATGTTATTGACCTCTTAATCTCTGCACAGCTGTTGACCTTTTTTAACGTGTGTATGAGTGAAACCAGTGTGATAACAATGTCTATCAACTTCAGTGGCGTAATATAACTTTCAGCATTTTCTTTGCCTTATCAAAACATTATCCCACATAATCTTGAAGTTCATTCACCGTTCAAAAACTACTAATTAATTATCGGCTTGAACAGCATCTGTAGCTTACTTCTTGTGACGGGATATACATCAGAAGCGGTGTAGCGAATAGGTCCATTATTCAAAAGCACAAGTGTAGGCGAGCAACGTATATGTATGGTAAAAAATACACATAACATAAAACCCTTAATACCCTTGACAAATACAATACATAACACTGGCACAAATAAACACTAACCATGCACATATACTCGAGAGACTGTTCAACTATCCCTTTTTAGGACTTTCTACTGCCTTATATCACTGCAACATCTGGATTCTAATTAACATTATTAGATCCCAGTCGAGCAGTCGACAAGCACTTAGCTGTTGTTTCAGACATCTTACTTAACTGCTGCTGGTTGTTGACTGACATTCAAGCAGGGTTCACGATAAGGTTTCAGCTGGGTTATGTTATACTTTCCGTAGCAATTACTTCTGGTGATTCCAGTAACTCTGTAAGGACCTTCAAATATCAAACACAACTTGCGAGTGACAAACTCCCAATACGAACTAGTGGGGTTAGTTCGACGTAGAACTAGGTCGTTCAACTGGAACTTATTTTCCTTACATGACTGTAATGTCTCTTGTGACTTTCAGCGGACAAAAACATTTGTCTTCTCACCAATTCTAACAATTCTCTTCTGAACTTCTCAGGATCCTCCTCTGTTGTATAAGAGTCAATTTTCGGTAGAACGTCTAACTCTGGCAGTAGGCAACCCAAGCACTGATTAGTGAGTACCTCTAAGGGTGCGAGACCTGTAGTCAGATGCACTGTTAGGTTAATCACAAATTCGATCAGGTCGATCTTGTCTCTCCAGCTCTGCTGACAATCGTGGCAATAAATCCTGACCATCATACCAATAGCTTTCATGCTTCACTCAACAGGATTACTCTGAGGGTGACCTAAGCCCTTCTAGCCACAATTCTCCTGTAAACTGACTACCTTTATCAGACAAAATACAGGTGGGTTTCCCGACTTCAGAAATGTACAACTTCAATTTTTGCAGAAGCGTTCTTGCATTAGCTTGCACCACAGGATACAACTTAAAAAATTTGGAAAATAAATCCAACATTACAAACACATGCTTTACCCTTGCCTCAGATCTGGGAAAAGGACCAAAGATGTCAACAGAAACTAATTGCAAAGGTTCTTGCAGTTCCCCTTGTAGGTTTTCAGTAAGCTGCTTTGCTTTCTGACACAAGACGTAGTAGCCTCTCTAATGATGCGTAACATATTGGGCCAGTACATAATGCATTTGAGACTACCATACAACTTATTAGTTCCAATGTAACCAAGTGTAGAGTGAATTTCATAAAAAACTTGAGGCTGGATATTAACAGGAATAACAGGTTTCCAATCTTGCTCAAAATTGCTAATATTTTCACAGTGGTAGAACAGAACATTGTCTTCAGCCAAACAGAAAATGCAGTGAAACTTGTCTTCAGGTGGTAGAGCTTCCAACTTTGTTCATATCTTCTGACAATACATATCCTGTTCCTGTAACTTGGCTAGCGGTCTCAGAAGTTCCTTAAGCTGTTTATTTGACTTGATGGCAGATGAGTTGATGCTGGCATTCATGATCTCTTTCAGCTTCTTTGGCGGCCATAGAAGATCAGGTTCGGCATCCGGTTTCCGACTCGAATAGTCTGCAGCCTCATTCTCGACTCCTCTAATGTGTTGCACTTTAATATCATACTCCTGCAAATATGAAAGCCAATGAGTGAGTCGATCTCTGAAATCTCATCCCGTCTTCAAGCACTTCAAAACTTGATGATCTGTCAGTAGTTTTATCTTCTCACCTAGCAACAGGTTACGAAACTTCTGCAACACCCACACTATGGCTAACGCTTCACGTTCAGTCACAGTATAATTCTTCTCTGCTTTATTCAGTGTTCAACTACCCATTGCTACTGTCTTCTCAATACCTTTATCATCTACCTGGGCTAACTTCACTCCCAAAGCATCCGCAGATGCATCGGTATACAGCAAAAATTGTCTTCCCTGGATAGGATGATAGATTACATTGTCTGTCAGAAAAATCTCTCTAAGCTGTTCAAAAGCTTGTTGGTGCTCTTCCAACCAATTCCAAATTTGCCCTTCAATAGCGAAAATAAAGGTACAGCTATCTTCAAAATTTTGTCAGAGTAATTTTGATATAAACCAAGCACACCCAGAAATGCTCTCAGCTGATGGATATTTTGAGGAGTAGGTAACTGCGTAATGGCTTGCAGCTTCTCAGGAGCAGTGCCTAACTACGTAGCCGCATCCAGCGACCAGGGGAACCACTACAGGAGCTGTGTTAGGACATGCGGCTTACACACCTGTCTCTAGAGGGCTGCTCTGAGGAGGCACGAGATGTCGTCATGGTCGACTTTTTCGTGGCTGCTTTTGACGATGCAGGTGTACGCCTAGCCTCGCCACACAACATGCAGGATGCTCTTGCCCGAGCATTGGAAGTGGAATCAGCAAAGCAGGTGACGACCTTCCGGCATGCAGGACAGGCAGCTACCCCGTGCAATGACGACTTTGGAGATAGCATCCTGTACGTCTTGAATAAGTGGAGGACACAATGAAAGACATTGCTGCCAGAGTCTGTGCTAGGAAATCCAGTTTGTGTCCACCTAAGCATTGGGAATGTTGGGAGTGTGGCAGGACAGGACACTTGAGAATCCAGTGCTCGCATAGGAACCGCAGGACCCAGCAGCCAGACGAGAGTACGACCGAGAGCTTGTTGAGGAAACTGTAGGCAGTGGTAGGGGAACTTCTGAAATCTATAGAGGCAGCGACACCTGTCCCTTGTCGAAGGAGGTGCCGAGAATGTTGGAACTGTGGAAAGGAGGGACACTTATGAGCCCGGTGTCCAGTGGTGCCACCCGATACTAGTTATCGAGGAATGGGCCAAAGAACAGCTGCACCAACAATTGGAACTGACAGCCACAGTAATGCCTATCCAAACCATAGGCCCATCAATACTACTGGCAACATCCTATCTGAGGGAACTAAGAAAGTTCGCCATATGGTGGTAAAAAGAACAAGAATACTGGAGTCGGACCACCTAAGAAGTTACCCTGCAGTTAACGCAGACGAGACAAGAGAAATCCATTTGACAGAAAAAAACTGCACATATGCGTCTTCGGGAGAAGGAAGACAGCCAGTGGACAGGAGACAAGCATATCCCAGTGTGTACTGGTATCAAGAGGAACACTCAATGTGATCTGAGAGTTGCAGGTGATGCATTCAGGGAAGGGCGGCTAGTGTGGCTGTATGAAAGGAAATCCCTTGAGGGCAGTACATCTCAGTGCTAAGAATGTTGGGAAGGCCCTTACCAAATTTTGAAGAAAGTGAGTTATACCTCCTTCCAGATCTGTCATCGGGACTCCTTGGAGGAAAAGTCTAATGTTGTTCACATTGACAGACTGGCACGGTACGAAGGTCCAGATGTTGGAGAGTCTGTTTAGGACATACAGACTTAAGGAGGGGGCAGTGTTATGTGCAGACCGAGGCACGAGCTCCACACACGGTTCGGCTCTGGGGGGTGACCCACCTTGACCCTGCCCTCCCCCCAGGTAGACATGCTCACCGGGGGGACATCTGCAACCTGGCTGGTGTCACAGCCCCTCCTCCTCCCTGCTGGAGAAGTCGATGAATTTAGGAGATGTGCAAGAATATTCTGGGAACTAGAACCATTGGCGCAATGCAGCATTTATAGAAATTTCTGGCCGATGGCGTGTGACTTTTATAAATATTGCAGCGGCCCCAGGGTCTGGAGTCTTGGTAGAAGCCTTCTGGCTGAGTGTAGTAACTGTACAAAGTCGAGTGGGGCGAGGGACATCAGTGAAGAGGACGGATGACCACGGGAGAAGGGGCGACGGCGGAAGAGGTGTTTGTGGTGTGAATGGATGAGGGGGTGTGAAACTAGACGAGTGGAGGCTACTGTTATTAGGGCACTCGGAGAACTCTAGAACATTGTGGACTGGTGGAATTTGACTAAACATAGGTGGGACTCAATGAACATGCGATGCTGATTTTATTGTAAATATTGGAACGGTAAAATATGGACATATAATTTATAAAATAATTTAATAGGTTTTGATATACTTTCTATTGGGACTGATATTTAATTATTTCATTACATTAATTTCTTTGAGGCAATTGTAAATTGTATTGATGGAAATCATTCAATGTAAACAGCAAGTGATATCAATTATTGTGAGATGTTGGGTCGAGAGAATTTAGTTTGTAGTTATTCTAAATAAAATTAGGAAATTATAATTTACTCTTTTATTTAATTGAAACCTCTATCCCTTAATTAACTAGGTTTAGCCCAGACTTTTGAGAAATTGTAACAATATTATGCAGGTTCATCAATTTCAGGATAAGGTGTTAATTGTTTAATCATAAAAAACTAAGAATGGTGTTCCAACATTTTAAGGAATGTGGGAAAGAGGCAAATAAGATACGAGGTTCTGTTTAAAGAAAAATAGCTATATGATATATTCTTTATTTAACAAGAACACTAAAACACATGCCATAATATTTAGTTAGTAAAGTGAACATAAATTTTCACAATAAAATATACACATACATTGTATTCTTGAATAAAAAATACTGATTTCAAACTACCATAGGAAAACCAAAGAATATAAAAAAAAAACTTCAACAATTGATGCAATTCTATGATTATTTCATCAGTTATCTGTTGCAAAGGATGACTGTATACCAAAGTTGCAAACTGAATAACACTATTCCTTTTTTACATGGTGAAATTTGGCATGGAGGTATATCAGAGCACACAAAATTGAATAACTTCAACTTCAGACAGTGCACGAGAATGTTGTGAATACCCAACTCGGCTGACGACATCCTACACAGAATCTTAGAGTCGCAACACTCCTAATGTCAGCAGGTCTGTAGAGAAAGTGTTAATTGTTTGAAGTACAGTATAGGCAATTCACAGTAAAGTGAGCATTTTTGAAAGATCTCTCATTTGGTATAGTTGTCAATAAAAGTTACATTTTAGCCTTAGACGTTAACTTCAGAGTATGGTGGAATATACAAACTCTGTTTATTACTTACATGATAATATTCATTTAAAAGATAGTTAAAGGATAAAATATGGCTGAAATGAAAAAGTAATTAGTGCTCAAAAGTGCTCATTTTACCGTGAACAACCTGTACCAAAGTAAATTTTTCTGTAAAATGTCCAACATTCTTAATTGCAAAACCTGCCAGTGCAGAATAACTCTGAGTAATCCAAAATATAAAAATACTGTTGAAAAGTGCTCAACAGTAATTAAGTTAGGATATCATATGACACGGGACAGGCATCCAGGAATGGGAGAGGTAGTGCATTGTTTGGAATATGGAAGGTGAAACCGAACAGTGATGGTTGTTCTAATGGTGCCGGTAGCATCAGAGCACGATAAGCAGATGGGTTTTGGGCCTTTGCTCATGTGGCATCTCTTTGTCAAAGTTAGAGTAGTCACAGTATTGGTAATCCCATTTCATGCCTGCATATGGGAAGTGTAAGCCCTTCCCAATGCTTCTAAATACTTGAGGCTCTTAAAAGGCCACCACATGCTTGGTGACACCATATTAAATAGGTAAAAAAATTTTTAAGGTTTTCTGAAAGGGTTGTCCGTGGGTAGAGGGCCCAAATGTCCCAATGCAGTCGTGAAGTGACTGTAGCATAAATGAGAATGTGTACAAATTCACTTTGACATGGAATGGGCATCTAGGAGTGCGAGAGGCGGTGCATTGTTGGTATATAGAAAGTAAAACTGAAACTGTTTATAATACTGTCACGAATCCGCCGTAGGATTCGAGGCAACGGCCCTGACAATACCGGGCCAGGGGCAATTAGCTCAGGGTAGAGTTCATGGGGTGACAGGGGAACAGCTCACTACCAAAATATTCCTAACACTGACAGCAGAAAAGAACAAAAAATGTGAAAAAGCAATTGCACCACTGCGCAGGAATACCAACCACTACCTCACTTGGCAACTCTAGCGAGAGGGGTAAAAACAAATACACACGGCCATAAAACTACGTTGAAGAGGTGCAACTCAAAATAAGTAAAGAACAAGGGGCGTGCTAAATAATTACACACCTCACAATAAACTTCAAAAAAAGGAAACAACACGTCACCCACGAACTACCCTTAACCATCACACTCCACTGTTCTAGGATGATTTGGAAAACATGACAAGAAAAGGTACACCTAATTAAAAGAATAAAGAAAACGTTTTAACAGAAAGTTGGACATTTACAAAAAAAAAAAGAAACACCTACATTACGCGGGATGCATTATAAAACAACAAACATCTCCAGCATTACTATATTACAGACTAAAACATTTCAAAACAAAAAAAAGAATGAGTGCGAGCACAAAAATACTGGCGGGGTTTTCAGTTGCAAAATAAATAAAATTAAGTAAAAAAAAATTTCTTTCCACCTTGATCTAGAAGCCAACAAAGTTAATTTGGTTCTACTCATGTTTTACTTGTAAAGTCTTCTGGCAGCTGCCATGATGCACCCAACACACGCTCACGTGAATGGTAAACTGGCGAGGGGCTCCAAGACAACAGCCAAGAAAATAAAATAAACAAAAAGGCCCCGCAACCTGCAAACTACAATAATTTATAACTACCCAGCCCCCTTACCAATCACAAACTAGTTGGGATGACTAGATAGTTTTTTGGTTAGACCAGAAATCCTTCTCCGTTAAGCTTTCTATCATTTAAATGTTCGTTTTGAGTATTCTCTAAATATGTAGTATCCTCCAAACATCATAGGGTATCAGAACACAAACTATACACAAAGAACAATAAACATCAATACATCCCGTCTTGGTTACCCCCAAAAAAAACATGAAAACTAGGCTATCATTCTCGTTCCCATTAAGTTAATTTATCCTCCGCTAACTGTCATAGCTCCAACAAAAACCAAATTCCACAAAATGCAGAGTTTCTGTGTACCCTAGTGTTTCCCTTATGGCCTATTGTTCTGACATAAACATGACAGGTTTATTATAATTGACACAAGGCAAGTTAACTATCTTCCCCTTGGACAGGTTCTTCAACCTCCATACTTGATACCAGAAATATTGCGTGCTTTACAGTCTTCTTGTCCCTAAAAGTAATTCTAACTCGATTGGTCTTATCCAAAAGCTCAGTCAATGTCTGTACTAATGGCCCTTTTTCCACCATCAGCGAATTCACAGCCCTCAGTTGCTCCTCAAGTCTTCTTTTTCTCATCTGTTGAACACATCTCCATGCTAGTAACTACATAAAAACAAACACAACACACAACAACAATAGCAAAACCCCCATCTCCAGGGCATAAACTGTTTTGTCGTTCACAGCAGCGACCCGGGGAAACAACCCAATACCCAAAAGGTAAGGGTTGCATACCACAACAAACAAAAATACACCAGACACAAGTGCTAACATAGTGTTCGTTAAATGTCTAAACCAAAAATTATAAGTCCTTAATGGCTCCCTCAATTCCACAGGCTCAACCCTTGTCATGGCTCGTGTCACTGACACTTTGATGTGAGGGACCAAACTGGGCCATTCTGGCTCCATAGTCCTCAAATGAAGAAAAAGCAGTCTAAGTGGAAGTGGGATAAAGTGAAAACCGTAACTTCTTGACCTTGGACCAAGCAGCTGGTATCACATAAAACATAGTAAATTTAGTCTTGGCTCTAAAATCACATGGGTACATTTTGTCAATAATCATCTCCTCTCCTAAAAACAACTGACATTCCCATGGTACAGCAATGTCTATAGCCCCAGGCTGGTCTCTCGTCCCTATTACCGCAGTTTCATTTGGGCTATGCACACATCTTAAATACAAAATTCCCTTTGCATTGGTAATGAAGTTTCTTTCGGGTCCTACCCGAGTCACAATTAGGTACTCCTACCTGACAACTTGATGTACACAATTCCGCTAACACTTCAGCAGTCTCGCCCTTATAAACAGCTTTCAGGCATAAGGCCCCAAGTACAGTGTGTCCTGAATACCTAGGTACATAGCAAAGACTATCCTCAAAATGCCTACAATCCTGCAGTGCGTGACCTTGCATTGAAGCAACATCATTCTTGTCTACTGCTATAAAAGTTGTGGCATGATTCAAAATGCATGTACTGTTCTTCCATCGAAATGGTATGGCAATGAGTTCAAAAAGTTGCCACTCAGAGACCCAGCTTTGACTATAGGCACTTTCAATGTAACAAACAAATACTTATCAAATACCTGACAGCTACAGATCTTAAGATGGAAATACACATATATACTATCTACAGTGTTCTCTAGCCTATAGCCATCCTTTCCCAACACTCCTGCCAACATGGTCAACTTTTCCTTTAAGATCTCTGGTGTTATCATTACAGAGGGCAACTTATGTGATCGGCATTGGTTTAAAANATTACAGAGGGCAACTTATGTGATCGGCATTGGTTTAAAAATTTCTATGCGAGCAACAGTATGAGTTTGTTTAGAAAGTAAAGCAGCTAATAGAATCTTAGTCTGGTGACACATACCAATTTCAACTTCCTGTTCCGAAAATTCTGAGGCTATTGAATCCTGAAGGGACTAAATAACATTCTTAAATTTGGTCTCAATCTTTTCAAACACGCTAGTCAACGCTTCATTCACAAAAGAAACCTGATTCGTTAGGCTGGCCAACTCAGCATGTAAATTTAGTACTTGTTCTTTTACTTCAACAAGTTTTCAGTTCAGTTCATTCTCATTCTAATATGGGTTCTCTACTTGACTGGTGACTGCAACATCAGTTAGCAAATTCACAGAGGAACGTTAATCCTAGACGTTTCCTGCTTGGTCCAGGAGGGGCCTTAAGCATAATTTACCTTATCAAGGGAAATTTATACTGTATGGACAAAACATACTAATGCTTCTTGAATTTCACAGAACTCATGTCTATTTAAATCAGGGCACTTCTCAATAGAAGAATACAATGATGGATCAAGACAATCAGCTTTACGTGGCCAATACATCTTAACACTAAGAGGTAGAGATTCAGTGTACTTTACCACCTTTTTCATTTGTTCAGAGTGAGCACCGGCCACCACTCCGACTCGGGTTGGTCGTTTTGGGGTTGACAGCGCCACTGAGGCATGCTGCATCACCATCGTCAGGATGATGAACCACAGGCACTCCTCGTTCCAGGTCATCCTCTCGTACTCTACCACTCTCCTCATGGTGACGATGGCCCTGTAACACTCCAAACCAAGGCCCAAGTAATCAATCTACTAACAAGTATAGATTTATAAACAAAAAATTTTACAATTTGATTGGTTGAACACTGCTGCTAAAACAAAAATGAGAACAAAAACCAAAGCAATGGTAGTGATAATGAGTCCTAACCTAACCAAGGATGCCGGTCTAGTCCACATAGAACAGTTTGAGCCGTTCCATGTTGACTGTGTCCAGTACGTCCTGTCCACTAAAAGTTTTTTTTTTATAGGTTAGGTGATACCTTTGATTGTACAATGTATGGCTCGTGCCATCTATGGAGAAACTTCTCAGACGAACCTTTCTTCCATATCTGTGTGTACACCAAGACCTCCTGTCCCACCTGATACTGGACCGCTCTGCGATGCTGGTCGCATTGGTCCTTGTTCTTTGTTTGCTGGCTCCGGATGTTGTCAGCCGCCTGATGTAGTAGGGTTCACCACCGGTCCTGCAGTCTCAAACACTCGTCAGCTTCCACAGGCTGGTTCAGGTTCACTTCTGATGGTATCACAGGTTCCCTACCATATACTAGAACGAAAGGGCTGAAACCAGTGCTCTCTTGGCGGGAAATGTTATAAGCAAAGGTGACTATGCTAATGCACTCATCCCAGTCACGCTGGTTAGAAGAAATGTACTGCAAAAACATGGTCATCAGGGTTCCATGAAGGCATTCCACCACCCTGTTACACTGCAGGCGGTAACCCATTGTCATTGTCCCCCGCAAATCCATCAGCCGCAGCAGTTCCCTCACAAGCCACGAGCAGAACACTTTGCCCCTGTCAGTAATGATTGATTGTGGTACCGAATGCCTACAGATTACTTGTTCAAGTAAAAAGGCAGCGACCTCCACGGCGCTCTCATTCGGAACCGCCCACCTGGTAGCGTAATCAATTGGTCACAACCAGCTTTTTTCCCCTGTGGGTCTTTGGGAAAGGTTCCATAATACCAACTCCTAGTCTCTCTAATGGTTCTCCCACAGGTCTTGGGTGGAGGAATCCAGGCTTTTTCTGCATAAGGTTTTTCTTTGTCTAACAATTGCGACAACTCCTGACATAGTTGTGGATTTCCTTCAGCATATTCACCCAATATTACCTGCGGTGTATCTTGTCAGTGGTCCTGGCTACGCCAAGATGGCCACCAACAAGAGGCTGGTCATGACACTCTTCAAGTACCTCAGGAATAACAAGCAACCTGGAGTCCATCTGTACTGGAATTGTTTTTGTAGAAAACCTCATTAATCAGTAAAAAGTTCTTTGCCCCCCTGTCAAATCTAGAGTCTACGCCTGCAGGGTTTTCAACCTCCTCAATGAGTGGTCTGAACTTGACATCGTCACGCTGCATCTTAGCTAAATCTACATCCTGAGAAACTAACACTGGTAACTCGAAGTGTTACTGCATTCCTGCTCAAACTGTCTACATGCTTGAACTGGTCCAGAGCGAATACAAGTGCCAAGCACGCCAGATGAGTTATAGGGTAGTTTGCCTCTGCAGGTGTCAATGTACGGTTCGCGTAGGCCACAGGTTGAAGCTTCCCTTTTACCCTCTGCATAAGAATATCACCCATCTGTGTGTACTTGCGTCTATGTGTATTTCAATAGGTTGTTGCCCTGAAAGTGGATGAGAGTTGGGGCAGTGGTCAACCTATTGTGAAGGGTGTGGGAGGCTAATTCTTGGTCATCCTCCCAGACAAACAATTTGTTTTTCTTTAACAATGTGGTCAGAGGCTTAGCGATCTGTGAGAAGTTCTTTATGAACTTTCGGTAAAAGTATGCTAACCCTAAAAAGCTTCTGGCTGCCTTCTGGTTTTTATGGGTAGGGAAATTGTTGACAGCCGCCACTTTCTTTGGGTTAGGTCTATTCCCAGAGGGGTCCACCAAGTGACCCAATACATCTGCCTCTTGATAGCTGAAAGAGCACTTCGTAGGTTTTAGGATTAGGTTTGCCTTCTGGAAGCACTCTAGCACCCACTCCAAGCACTCCAGATGTTGATTGAAAGATTCCCCAGCCACCAAAACATAATTCAAGTATACTAAGCAGCTCCTCCACTTCAAACCTGCCAGGGTCTTGTCCATATACTGCTAGAACACCACAGGAGCTGTCTTAAGTCAAAACTGTAAGGTTTCGAAGCAAAATCTCCCGTTGGGGGTCACAAATTAAGTTTTTCTTGGTCCTCCTCAGCAATGCAAAGCTGGTTGAAGCCTGCATTCATGTCAAGGTTAGTAAAATCTTTCACTCCCGTCAGGTGACTCAAGAAATTGTCAATGCGTGGAAGAGGTTACCTATCGTCCTTCAAGACCTTAATAACTTTGCTATAATCTACGCAAAAGCGAAATTCCCTGTCATTATTCCTTACTAATACAAAAGGGGAGTACCAACTGGTTTCACATGGGCACATGATCCCATTTTGTATTTGTCCTTCTATGGTATTGTGTATTACATTCCTTCCCTTGGCGGAACTCTAAAAGGAGGGTTACAGATTTGGGACTATCCCCAGTGTCCAATTGTACTACTTCCTCTTGTCTCCCACCTATCTGATTTGGTCTCCAGCTAAAACATGATGCATACTTGCGCAACAAAATTAACATCTGGTCTTGTTGTGGCTAAAGGTTCGGGTTGATGTTCAGTCTCGTTTCGTTTCGTCAAAATCCTCGCTCACTGGGGTGTGAAAAACATTTGCCATTTCTCCCTTGTTTTTCTCTGTAGTAGTCTCAAAAGTTTCGAGTGTACCTAACTTCATCCCACGAGGAAGAATCATCTCATGGTTAGCCAAATTTGTCACCCACACATGGGTCTGAGATGTTGCGTCTAAGACAGCCCTAGGTGTTAGAAAAGAATATCTGTCGTCAAGATTCATTATCGGCTCCAAAAGTACCTCAGAAGGTAATCCTTCCACTTTATGACTATTTCCACTTTTTGATGGCAACGAGGGGCTAGCTTGGTCTAGTTGCTAACAACGACAAAGCCAAAACAGAGGGTTTCTCCGTCAGACGCTTCTACGAGAGTTGGTTTGCTCTCCAGTGGTTTTTCTCCAATTGGTCGTGGTGCCTTATCAGAATGCTTTTGCACAGTAATGTTTTCCTTAGGTCCCCTCTCCGGCGTCGCTTTACTCAAAATAGTTACTCTACTCATTCTCTTTACTTATAGGTGATTTAAACTAACATAGGGTTGTCCTGTTCCCCCATAACACAATTTTGCTTCATAAAGTGTCAAAAAGTTACAACCCAGTATGATACCATTAATGGGAGTAGCAACTATTCCCACTGGATTTTCATACCTGTATTTATCAAACATGAAACCCAAGTGCATCATGTACTTCACCACTTGACTTTGTCCAGTGACACCTGACACCACCTTCGGTTTGGCCTCTCTCAAAAACTTTTTAGGTATGAGTTTGTTGTCCACTAGGGACACAGCAGCGCTGCTTTTCAAAAATATGGGGATTTCCGTATCAAAGGATGGGAGAGTACCCTTTCCCTCAGATTTAGTAGAACCACTTGTTGTTGAGGTGAACCACACCACATAACCTGGTTTAGGCTCCCTAGATTTCTGGCCTACCCAGCTGGCGCTGAAAACAATGTTGCTGGATGTGCCCAAGCTTCCCGCAAGTGAAGCACACAGACTTACAATCATTGGTGCGGCTGGGACGAAAAACTCTATAGTGTTGCCAGAAAAATTACCTTTCTGGCCTTGGTCCCTAGTTTGCCCTCGTGATCTCAAAACTGACTCTTCCCTACACATTTTGCCTCTTTCCCCAAAACCTGCTCCACGATGGTCTGAACCTCTCAAAGGGCCACTCCGATTTCCATACCGAGGTATTCCTCATGACTGAAAAGTCCTAGACTGCCTCACTTACTTGTTAAGGGAGGCAAACTGTTTCCCTAGAGCATCAACGCTCTTCTGCAGCTCCTCAACGGCATCCGGTTTTGCAAGGGGGGTTGTACTTACAGGTGTCTCATGTGCTACCCTAACTGCGACAGGATCAGGTTCATTTTTACCCCCAAACATCAATAACCTATTTTTGGCATACAACCGTCCAGCCTCTATTTTTCTCAAGTTTACCCTCAGCTCAACTGAGTTATTCTCAAATAACATTACCCTGTCTACAATGTCAGGGTTCAGGCCCCTCAAAATGAGCATTATTTTCGGGCTATCTGCCATACCAGTGTCAAGCCTATTACACTGACTCAATACATTGACAGAAACTCCTCCACGCTCTCACTTTCTTCTTGTCCCCTTAACCTCAGTCTAAGCTCAATGACATCTGACTGCCATACCTAATCAAAGGCTTCCCTTAAGGCAGCTGACAGTCCTGCTAGGGTATTGGTGTCAGCCAGCTTCTCTTCCTGGCTCTCATGTACCACCTTAGAGCAGCACCCCTGAAAAATGCAGGAAAATAGTTAATGCATTTAGTGTCGTCCCATCCATTAGTCTTAGCAGCACACTTAAAATTTCTCAAATAATCGTCCACGTAATCGAGAGGTCTACTTGAAAAAGTTTCTGGGTCCACAAACATACGAAAATGCTACGGGTCTGTTTGTGTCTCTTAATTCCCCTTCTTCTGGTTTCAATTGAATATTTTCGATTTACTGTCCCCAGCTGGATCACTGGAACCCACCCTATCAAGTGAATCCAGTGTTCCCCCAGCCTTCAGCCGCTGAGCAAATTCACTAAGAAATTCTAAGTCTGATAACTCACAAATTTTGCTGTCTCTTGAGGTGTTAACCTGTTTGACACTAGTCAGTTCTAATTTCCTAGCCGCTCTTGCCTTAAGTTTCTTGCTCTTCCGACTACTCATGAATTTAAAATTAAAACAATACAGTCCTACACAACACTACCATGCAGCTCAAAATGACCTTAACCTAATTACTCAGTATTAGGTCAAAACAATGCACTAGGTGTTAACTACAAATTTAACATAGGCCACCAACATGCTTTCCACCATGTATCCCTGCTCATTACACTGTACAATAACTACACAAGAAAAATAAAAAAATTGTTAGGCAAAAATGAAGTTCAGACATCAATAAAATAAGTCGTGCAACATCCATTATTTTCTACAAAAACATAATCTCTCTAGTTCATACTCCCTTAATCTAGCCATGCATTTAACCATAACCATTTAATGTAAATTCAAACTAGTAACCAAAATAAGTAATTAGCAAAATAAATAATACTCAAATTTACTGTAGCCCTTAATAGCATTTACTATGGTGGACACATCGCAAAGCCATAACATTCAAAAGCTGAACAATTGTTCGTACACAATAGCAGAACATTAAAGGCCTACCAACATATTCATAACAAAAGAGAAAAAAAAAAATTGGGTCTATTTACTACCCGGCGCAACTCTGCCAAGATTAAGTTATCACGAATCCGCCGCGGGATTCAAGACAACTGCCCTTACAAGACAGGGCCAGAGGCAATTAGCTCAGGGTAGAGTTCATGGGGTGACTGGGGGAACAGCTCACTACCCAAAATATTTCCACCACTGAAAGCAAGAAAAAAAGGTGAACAAGACAATTGTGCCACTGTGCAGGAATTCCAACTACTACCTCACTTGGCGGTCAAAACAAAACAAATACACACGACTATAAAGCTATGTTAAAGAGGTGCGACTCAAAAATAAAAAAAGAACACTGGCCACGCTAAATAATTACACATCTTACAATAAACGTGAAAAAAAGGAAACAACACATCACCCACGAACTACCCTTAACCATTACACTCCACTGTTCTAGGATGAATCCGAAAACGTGATGAGAAAAGGGATACCTAATCACAAGAATAAAGAAAACGTTTTACCAAAAGGCTGGACATTTACTAAAACAACAAACTTCTCCAGCATTATTTTGTTATCAGACTAAAACATTTGAAAACAAAAAAAAAATGAGTGCGAGCACAATAATACTGGTGGGGTTTTCAGTTGCAAATAAAATAAAATTAGGTTACATTTTTATTTCTGTCCACGCTGATCTAGAAGCCAACAAAGTTATTTTAGTTCTACTCATGTGTTTTACTAGTAAAGTCTTCTGGCAGCCGCAATGACGCACCCAACGCTCACGCGAACGGTAAACTGGCGAGGGGCTCCAAGGTAAGGGCCAAAAAAAAGCAAGTAAACAAACAAAAAAAAGGCCCCCTAACCCGGGAAACTACAGTAATTTATAATTACCTTGCCCCCTCCCCAATAGCTGCAAAAAAAATCCGTACATTTCAGCAAAACGGCATGCACGGCTGACCATCTGAACTC